>SNQJ01S0035895.1:55042-65092 GCA_010110895.2 Picea sitchensis | reverse complement strand
TGTGATACTAGATATAATTCTTGGTATTAGTGTGACACGTCTATAAAGTTCTTATTGATTCAAATTGTAGTTTATGTTGTTTGTATGTGAATTATTCAATTATTAATAATGTCGTGCTTGAGTTCTAAAGTCTAATTTATTATTTTAATAAATGTTGATTCCTTGTTTCTTCACTTATGATGATTGGACCAATAGGGTCACTAAATAAACTCGTCAATTTTCCTAGTGCTTGAAATTTTCTATTCGTCATTTTTGACTACTTCGTTGGTTACTCTTACCTTTGTGTTGTAAATAGCGGGTTGTTATATGATTTGTAATCAAACTATGGAAGTTGTTATTAGTAGGTAATCATTGAAAATTGGTTAAGGGTATTTGAAGATGAGTAGATGGATAACATCCTATATGCTTGGTAATTCTGGTAAGTGACTTAAGAAGAATTTAATTTTCATTGTAATTAATATTATTTATTTTAGTAATTTCTAAAAAAAAAAAAATATGTTTTTATGGTATTCAAATAATTAATGTCATAACGGAAGGGTCATTACATATGGTATCATAGTAGGTTCAACCCTGAGACATTAGACTATTACGCCTTCCACTTTGTTAATTGAATGATTAAAATTGTATCACTAATTACATTTTTAAAATGTACATGCAAGTAATCATGGTTAGAGGATGTAGGGGAAGTAGACGACATGGTGTTAAAGGAAGAGGTGTGACACCTCCAATATTATCCATGCCATAATGGTCTAACCCCTAGGGAGATGGGAAGACTGAGCAGGAGCAGGTTGTTGTGGGAGATGTGGTAGGTATGATGATATCCTTCGAGAGGATGTCAGAGGCATTGATTAACCTCCTAGATTATGATGAGGGCAAAGTGTTTGTACCCAATAAGGGTTCATAGCGAGCTCTAGCTTGTAGTAGTAGTATACACAAAGAACTCAAAAAGGTGAAGGTTCCCGAGTTCATGGGTTCCACAGATGGCTCAGTTACCATGGCATGGTTGGAGAATATGACGATGTGCTTCATTGTAACACCCTATTTCTCCGAGTCTATAAAAATAACTATATTGGCCAAGAACTATGGAAAACTTAAAGACGTGAATGTTTGATTTGACAGACCTTTTTATGAAAGGTCGATGAATGTAAATTATGTTATGAATATGTGTTGCATGGATGCTGGGAGGGGGTTGTGCTAAAAGAGACCATGATGGCTAATGAGAGGTGGTGGAAGGGACTTGGAATGGTTGCGTTAACTTCCACCGAGCCAGTACTGTACTGGTTTTACTTGCTCAAAGAACAAAGCAACTCTCTAACCCCGGAACAGATTTCCCGTTAGATTGGTAGGTGGGGGGGATCCTCAAGAGTTAATGAGGGGATGGGGGTGAACCATCCATCAATAAAATCTTCCAAACCTGACCGCAGACGGGGAAATTCATGTCACACACAATATTGCAGAGAAAAGGCAAGAGAGGAAGTGTGGTAAGGGAAGAACAGAGGAGAATGTGCGTGACAGGGATCGCGGGGAAGAACTGGAGAAACTCTGAAAACAAAGGGAGTTCTGAATAGAAGAGAAGGAGAGTAACCTTCGCCCTTGACTTATGTTGAGCCGGAAGTAGAAAATTGAACCTCAAGCATCGTGGTCTAGCTCAGGGCTTTCTAGTGGTAAATCCGTTTGGAGTCACTGAGCCTATGGTTGGGTGGAAATAAGAACCACTCTCAATAGTCGCATCACACCTGGTGTTTTCTGATAAGTGTTTATATCTTGTATCTTGAATTGAATATCCTTGAACGTATGCTCCTGTTTGTACACTCATAAATGGTTTCTATATAGAAGTGTTTTCCTGGTGTTTTGATTGGAAATAGTGGATGCATTCTTATGCTTATATGAACATAATCGATTTATATATAGAATGAACAAGTTCAGATTACAAGTCCATTCCCGAGAGATTTGTCCCATTTACTTCACTCACGCTATGCCCTGGTTTGATTTCCCCGAATGCACGTCCTTCTGGGAAGTTCCCTCACATTCCAGAGCTGGAGTGAGTTCCTTGAAAAGACTGTCGTTTTAGTAAACCCACGAGTTTATTTCACCCCTGTCACAAAAGTTCATAGCTCGGTGATTTAGGAAGGCTTTTTAGTCTAGTCACCAACCCTAGGGATAATTACCCAAGAACCCGTTGAAGTATCAGATGATCTAAGTCTGGAAACCTTGTACAAGAGAGAGTGGTTCTCTCAGGTTTTGGTGTTTCGGCATTTTAGCACCTCAGAAACCCAAGGGCAAGTTCCCTTGTATTTTCCAATCGCAAAATCCTGATATGTGAAACCTCAAAATGGTCTAGCGTGAATTGGTTTTAGTGTTTCAACGTTTCAGCACTCGATAAACCCAAGAGTAAGTTCCCTTGTATTCACCAGTTGCAAAATCCCGATATGTGAAACCCTGAAATGGTCTAGCGTGAATAGGTTTTGGTGTTTTAGCATTTTGGCACCCAGGAAACCCAAGGGAAAGTTCCCTTGTATTCACTAGTCGCGAAATCTCGATATGCGAAACCCTGAAATGATTTAACGTGAATAGGTTTTCGTGTTTTGGCGTTTCGACACCCAGGAAACCCAAGGCCAAGTTCCCCTTTATTCTCCAATTGCAAAATCCCAATATGTGAACCCCGAAATGGTCTAGCGTGAATAGGTTTTGGTGTTTTGACGTTTCGACACCCGGGAAACCCAAGGGAAAGTTCCCTTGTATTTCCAGTCGTGAAATCCCAATATGTGAAACCCCGAAATGGTCTAGAGTGAATAGGTTTTGGTGTTTCGGCATTTCGGCACCCGCGAAACCTAACGGAAAGTTCCCTTGTATTCACTAGTCGCGGAATCCCAATATGTGAAACCCCAAAATGGTTTAACATGAATAGGTTTTGGTGTTTCAGTGTTTCAGCACCTGGGAAACCCAAGGTTAAGTTCCCTTGTATTCGCCAGTTGTAAAATATCGATATGTGAAACCCTGAAATGGTCTAGCGTGAATAAGGTTTGGTGTTTTGGCATTTTGGCACCCTGGAAACCCAAGGGCAAGTTCCCTTCTATTCACCAGTCGCAAAGTCTTGATATGCGAAACCTCGAAATGGTTTAAAGTGAATAGTTTTTGGTGTTTCAACGTTTCGACACCCGAGAAACCCAAGGGCAAGTTCCCTTGTATTCGTTAGTCATGAAATCTCGATATGTGAAACCATGAAATGATTTAGCGTGAATAGGTTTTGGTGTTTCAGTGTTTCAGTACCCGGGAAACCCAAGGGCAAGACCCCTCGTCTTTTCCAGTTGCAAAATCCCGGTACGTGAAACCCTGATGCGCTCTATGAATGAGTCCTAGGTCACTGGATAGGGTCTTGTGGTAGGGAGGAGGAGTCCCAAAATAATCTGGACCGCCCATTTGTAGGGACGCAAGGCGAAGATCTAAGGCCACCGGGGTTCTGGACATCAGAGGAATAGGAGTGAAGACCTTGCCAGAAATCCTGAAAGGTAGAGTGTCAGGATTTAATCTAGGTCGTTGATCAAGTCGACGATCTGGACCATAGATCTGGATGATACCAAGCTTTCAGGTTCTAGGGATTTTAAAGGGAAAGGAGGAACTCTTGCATCGTGATTCCTTGAATCGTGAAAGCCAGAAGCGACTTTTTGGTAAGGCCTGTGGTCATATCCAATGATCAAATGGGGGAGCATAAGGGAAAGGAGGGTCTATGCTAGGCCCCATAGAAATTCAAGGATTTTGTCCTTCGAGAAAAAGGAGAAAAAAAAGACGACAAATTTTGGTTGTCGTAGTGGGTGTGTGACATTCACAGTTCATGATTTCACCTCCAACATGAAAGTTTTCATGGCGGTATTTCAGCTAAAGGGGAGTGCTCTTCTGTCATGGAAGACACTCCTACCTCAACTAAACATGGTCATCGAAGATGTGTCATGGGAGTTTTTGGAGGAATGGTTCTGTGAGAGGTACTTGTCTAAGGAATTCATTGAGTGCCAACTTAATGAGTTCAATGAATTACAATAGGGTGGTCGTATGGTGCTAGATTATGAGGATATATTCATGGAGCTACTTAGGTATACTCCACATCTGAACATAGAGAACTTAAAGGTCAAAACATTTGTGTTCAGCCTTAACCTCAAATTTCATGTGAAGGTCAGGATTCTAATTCCTCAGATGTTTCATGATGCAGTTCATAAGGCTCACATAGATGAGGAAGATCTGAACAATGGGGTCAGGGAAGAACTCTTTCTAGACAGTCTGGAAAAATGTCATCAGGAGCACAACAACATCAGACACCAGTCAGATAGACTTTAGGACATCAAGATATTCCTAGAGGACCTATTTTCATGATATAACAATGAAAAGGGAATCCTTGAAGAGGAACACAACAACAACAGTAATGTCCTCCATAGTAGAAACAACATTTTAGGCCTATTCAATAAAATAGACCAAGAAAACAGACTATTAGGTGAATAAATTCTACTATGGGGACCAGGAGCACTAGACTGAATATTGCATGCTGGACATGTGGAGAGACACATTACCAAGGAGATTGTCTGATTGATAAGGCAAAAACAGCCAAATCATCAGGACCCACTACCATTGGAGATTTGGGAAAGGCCCACAGGATAGATGGAGAAGTGAACAACCATTAGGCCGAGCACCAATCCATTGTGCTAGAGACGTCAGGTACAATCACCAAACAAACTTTTAGTATATTGATAGATCTATATGCTACAAATATATTTATCTCTAGTGCAACACTAAAGTGAATTAAGGTAAAGAATGTCGAGTAGGACAAGTTTAGATACATAGAAATGGAATTGGGTGACAAACAAAAGGTTGGAGGAAAGGTTACAGATTGTAACATTAGCTTGGGAGGTTTGGTAATGAAGTCCAACCTATATGTCATGATATTAGGATCTTATGACATAGTGATTGGTATGGACTTGATAGAAATACATGATGCGATACTTAATTTCAAGATGAAATGGTTAAGTTTGACAGATGATTTGGGATGGAGTAGAGTGATTGTAGGAAGGAACCAAGGGGTGTCGTTGAGATTTATTTCTTCCCTACAATTGAAAAAGAGTATGCGCAAAGTATGTAATCTATATGAAATATTACCACTAAACGAAAAGGGCGAGGTGGAAGGATTAAAAAAAATTCATGTAGTACACGAGTTTGTGTATGTATTTCCAGAAGAGTTGTTTGGTTTACCGCCCAAAAGATAGTTGGATTTTACAATAGACTTGAAACCTGGAACTGAACTGATAGCAATAATTCCGTATTGGATGCCAATGCTTGAATTGTAGGAGTTGAAAATTGAATTGAAGGAACTATTGGAGTTTGGAATTATATGTCCAAGTGTTTTTCCTTGGGGTGTGCCAGTTGTTTTTGTGAGAAGGAAGGTTGGATCATGGATACTTTGTATTGACTATCGTCAATTGAACAAAGTGACAATCAAGAACTAGTATCCATTGCTAAGAATAGATGATTTTTTTGATCATATGAAAGGAGCGACGATGTTTTCAAAGATTGACTTGAGATCAGGATATCACCAATTATGGATTAAAGAATAATATATCCCTAAGACAACATTTAAGATGAGGTTTGGACAATATGAGTTTACAGTTTTAACATTTGGATTGATGAATTCCCCTGGGGTATTCATGATTTTGATGAATGGTTTGTATCTATTGATGACATAATGATTTATTATAGGAGGAAACAAGAACATGAAGAACATTTAATATTGGTCCTACAATTTCTACAGGAAAACAAATTGTACGGAAAAGTATCGAAATGTTATTTTTACCAATCAAAGATTCATTACTTGGGACATATCATATATGGAGAGGGTATCGTTGTGGATCCAATGAAAGTAGAGGCTATTATGGAATGGAGAGAACCAACAAATGTCCAAGAAGTATACAACTTTATGGGATTAAGAGGATATTACCAATGATTTGTTGGAGGTTTTTCAAAGATAGCAAATCCAATCATGGAATTCTAAAAGAAAAACACGAAGTTCGTTTGGACAGAGAAATGCACAGAAGCATTTCAAAATCTTAAAGAATTGTTAATGATAGCACCGATACAAATTCCTTGACATGGACAAGGAATTCTTGGTATGCATGGATGCATCCAAGGAAGGTTTAGGTGGTGTTTTGATGCAATACTATCGAGTGATCGCTTACATTTCAAGGAAATTGAGAAAACATGAGGAGAACTACGCAGTGCACGACTTGGAGTTATTGGAAATTGTATATGCCTTGAGATTCTGGAGACATTATCTGATTGGAAAAAAATTTGAATTAAAGACATAACTATGGATTTCAACATATATTTACACAGACTAACTTGAATGTGTGACAAAGGTGTTGGTTATAATTACTTAGCGAACATGACTTTGAGATTTCTTACATTAAAGGAATGGTGAACTGAGTGGTAGATGCATTGAGCCAGAGACCACACGTATTCTCAGTAATATCACTTAAGATGAATCTTCAAGAAAATATTCTAACTTTATAGATAAAGGATGATTGGTACAAGGATGTTAAGAATGATATTGGACAAGATACCATGATGGTACCAAAGTATCAAGGTTATTCATTACACAACGATGGGTCGTTGAGATTTAATGGAATAATTTACATACCTACTAACGTCGAATTAAGAAGTTTGATATTAAATGAAGATCATTGAGTAGTGTACATGGCTCATCCGGGAGTCACAAAGATGATGGAATTCCTTAAGCCTTTATTATTTTGGAATGAAATGAAATTAGACATAGTTAGTTACGTGGCAATATGTCTAGAATGTCAACAATTGAAAGATGAACATAGACATCCAACAGAATTCTTACAGCCACACATTATTTTGAAATAAAAATGGGAGGTAATTTCAATGGAATTTATTGTTGGACTGCCACTAATGGCAAGGAGGCATGATTCGTTTTCCATGGCAGTGGAAACTCTAATGAAGAGTGCACACTTTATCCTAGTGCATATGATGTATCAGGCACCAGATATATCTAGAGTATTTTTCAGCGATATTGTGAGGTTACATGGTGTAACAAGAATGATCATATCCGATCAAGGATCGATGTTTAGAGGATGGTTTTTGACTAGATTCCAAGAGGCCTTGAGAACACAATTGAATTTCAGTATAACGTAATGCCCCGAGACAGACGTACAAATAGAAAGAATGAAACAGGTTTTGGAGGATATGTTGTGTATGTATGTAATGGATCAAAACAAACATTGGGAATATTTCTTTCCACTAGTAGAGTTTTCCTACAACAACAACTATTAGAGTACGATTAAATTGGCATCGTTTGAGTTTCTTTACATACGACTGTGTCAAACGACATTGAGTTGGGATCAACTTGATGATAGGGTCATGGAAGGACCAGAAGTGATTCAAGAAATGGAAGAACAAATGAAATTGATAAGACATGGGGATTAAAGAAGTGAAATATAGACAGGAGAGTTATGTTGATGCACATGTCATTGATCACATATTGAAGTTGGCGACATAGTCTTCTTGAGGGTAAAACAACATAAGAGTGAGGTCACATTTGGAAAAGGTGCTAAACTCTCTCCTAGGTTTGTGGTACCTTTTGAAGTTGTGGAAAATAAGGGACCTATGGGTTATCGACTAGCCTTGAATGATTATTTGAGGCCTATGCATGATGTATTTCATGTATTTGTTTTGAGACATTATATTAGTGATCATTTACATGTTATTGACATGAGTTATTTGCAACTGTCGGAGGAGGCTGATCTCATGGAGGATCCAATACACATTCTGTATTGTCGCATTAGAAATCTACGGTGTCGAATAGTCAATCAGGTCAAGGTCTTGTGGGACAACTATATTCCATAATCAACTACCTGGGAGGAAACATATGAGATGCATCATCAATTTCCTTAATTGTTTGATAGATTAGACATATATATCTATGTCAAATACATTTTTTTAATTGCATTTATATATTGTACAAACTCCATAACAAATTTTAAAACACTAGGGGGTGTATGTAACAAATTGCTCTAATAAGCACTTTTATTCACTTATTCTTTAAGGACACTTGCATCCAAGTGATCTGGCTATGGTACATTTTGATTCGTTTTGATTTGGATTATACATGATGATGATAATGTGATGTGAATTATTATTATTTGATGTATATGTATTGGCATAGGTTATTGACGATTTTATCCTAAGTGTGTAGGACACATGACAGGTTATAGATGCAGATAGCATCAATGGAATTACTTGGACTCCAGATTGAGTCAGGGAGTGAATTATACTTTGATTGAGTATTTGATTTATGCACTTGTGACATATGATTGATTACAATATTATTTATGTATATGGATGACTAACATGGGTTTTGTCAGTGGATGTAAAATTTACGATGCTTGATAATCCGAGTCACCTAAGGAGCAAATGAGCCATGCAAAGAAACCAGACATTGAGGGAGAGGTGTGGAAACGTCCTTGTCAAATTCTACTAGAATTCTCATCGTGGATCGAATCATAGGTTAATGATTACCTAGTTCGAGAGGTCCATGATGCAGTGAGGAAGGATTGAGATAGTCATTCACGAAGATTCTAAGGAGCACACAATAAGGAAGATTGTTTATTCCTTAGAATCCCTTAGTCTCTCACAAGTTCGACCGAGTGGAGTGTTGAATCCAAGGGTCAGACAAACTTCCAAAACCAGTCAAAGGCAAGTGGCACCCTTGGATCAAAGAGCTGTGTGTTGAAGAGAATGTCGAGTAATTAAAAAAAAAAATTTAGTTAATAAATCTAGGTGGTCTAGAAATTTTTTAAATGATTAGACCTTGTTGTATTAATATAATTAATTAAACAATGGTTTTATTAATTTTAAATCCCAATAAAATTCTAAGCGTAAGTCTAAAACTAAGTCTAAGTATAAATTTAATTAAGGTCCTAAATGAATTATGACATAAGTTAAAAGACTGGATAATAATCAAACTCTATAAAAAAGGGGAATAAAATCAAAAGATTGGATAAATTTCACATGTGTGCATGAAAATAATAAAAGGGATTTTTAAAATAGAAAGAAATAAAATATGAGAGAATAAGTGTACACATACAATAGTATCTAGAGCCACGATACAACTAGTCTAACTAGAAGAAGACTCTTAATCCAAATCTAACTAAGATCTAGTTAGGAGACACTCATTAAATGAGAATTTGGGGAACAAAGGGACAACTATGAGTGAAGATAGGAACACATTGGAGAATGTGAGGGAAAATAACTTTTTAATTAAATTAAAAATGGTAATTACTTGTACAACTTCGGGAGATTATGAGAAGTGTGTGGGTTAATATTACTAATTAAATTAACTAAAAATTTAATTAATTGTGCATGAGGACATGTGTCATTTGTGATATTTCTATAAAACAAGTGGTGTAGAAGGAAAATGGATCCAACTTATTCTAGCTAGGGTTATGCTGCCAAAATTATTGTGGACTATATTTTATTTATGAGACTTGGGATACCAAGCTTGAAGAAAGAGTGGAAGCTATTCCTTGTGTGGAAATCTTGGAGCTACTATTTTGGTTTCTTGTGTGTTGACCCTTTGCGGCTCAGGGGATAAGGGGTAAGAAGAGTATCCCTAGTGTTGGATGGAAGGTATCGATGAAGTATTTGGATTAGAAGGCGAAAGAAAAGGATTTGCACAATTTTGGGGTTTACAATCAACATTATCTTCCATTCTTCATCTATTACAATATTTACTCTTTAGTTTTCTTATGGGTAGAAGGAATTTTCTCATTTTTATAATGTATAGCTTCCCAATATGTATACAATTTGATATTGGATGTCAACTATAAAATCAATTATACATATGTATAGATATGTATGAAATTGCACGATATAATATTTCTCTGGAATCCTATTATTAGTCCTTGTTCTAAGCATAGAGGGACTTTAGCAATCGATAATTTGTTGACTACATATTAGTTTGTCCTTTGACCAAAAATATTTGCATAATAC
>SNQJ01S0035895.1:41271-55032 GCA_010110895.2 Picea sitchensis | reverse complement strand
GTATTATGCAAATATTTTTGGTCAAAGGACAAACTAATATGTAGTCAACAAATTATCGATTGCTAAAGTCCCTCTATGCTTAGAACAAGGACTAATAATAGGATTCCAGAGAAATATTATATCGTGCAATTTCATACATATCTATACATATGTATAATTGATTTTATAGTTGACATCCAATATCAAATTGTATACATATTGGGAAGCTATACATTATAAAAATGAGAAAATTCCTTCTACCCATAAGAAAACTAAAGAGTAAATATTGTAATAGATGAAGAATGGAAGATAATGTTGATTGTAAACCCCAAAATTGTGCAAATCCTTTTCTTTCGCCTTCTAATCCAAATACTTCATCGATACCTTCCATCCAACACTAGGGATACTCTTCTTACCCCTTATCCCCTGAGCCGCAAAGGGTCAACACACAAGAAACCAAAATAGTAGCTCCAAGATTTCCACACAAGGAATAGCTTCCACTCTTTCTTCAAGCTTGGTATCCCAAGTCTCATAAATAAAATATAGTCCACAATAATTTTGGCAGCATAACCCTAGCTAGAATAAGTTGGATCCATTTTCCTTCTACACCACTTGTTTTATAGAAATATCACAAATGACACATGTCCTCATGCACAATTAATTAAATTTTTAGTTAATTTAATTAGTAATATTAACCCACACACTTCTCATAATCTCCCGAAGTTGTACAAGTAATTACCATTTTTAATTTAATTAAAAAGTTATTTTCCCTCACATTCTCCAATGTGTTCCTATCTTCACTCATAGTTGTCCCTTTGTTCCCCAAATTCTCATTTAATGAGTGTCTCCTAACTAGATCTTAGTTAGATTTGGATTAAGAGTCTTCTTCTAGTTAGACTAGTTGTATCGTGGCTCTAGATACTATTGTATGTGTACACTTATTCTCTCATATTTTATTTCTTTCTATTTTAAAAATCCCTTTTATTATTTTCATGCACACATGTGAAATTTATCCAATCTTTTGATTTTATTCCCCTTTTTTATAGAGTTTGATTATTATCCAGTCTTTTAACTTATGTCATAATTCATTTAGGACCTTAATTAAATTTATACTTAGACTTAGTTTTAGACTTACGCTTAGAATTTTATTGGGATTTAAAATTAATAAAACCATTGTTTAATTAATTATATTAATACAACAAGGTCTAATCATTTAAAAAATTTCTAGACCACCTAGATTTATTAACTAAATTTTTTTTTTTAATTACTCGACATTCTCTTCAACACACAGCTCTTTGATCCAAGGGTGCCACTTGCCTTTGACTGGTTTTGGAAGTTTGTCTGACCCTTGGATTCAACACTCCACTCGGTCGAACTTGTGAGAGACTAAGGGATTCTAAGGAATAAACAATCTTCCTTATTGTGTGCTCCTTAGAATCTTCGTGAATGACTATCTCAATCATTCCTCACTGCATTGTGGACCTCTCAAACTAGGTAATCATTAACCTATGATTCGATCCACGATGAGAATTCTAGTAAACTTTGACAGGGATGTTTCCACACCTCTCCCTCAATGTCTAGTTTCTTTGCATGGCTCATCTGCTCCTTAGGTGACTTGGATTATCAAGCATCGTAAAGCCTACATCCACTGACAAAACCCATGTTAATCATCCATATACATAAATAATGTTGTAATCAATCATATGTCACAAGTGCATAAATCAAATCCTCAATCAAAGTATAATTCACTCCCTAACTCAATCTAGAGTCCAAGGAAGTCCATTGATGTTATCTGCATCTATAACATGTCATGTGTCCTACACAGTTAGGATAAAATCGTCAATAACCTATGCCAATACATATACATCAAATAATAATAATTCACATCACATTATCATCATCATGTATAATCCAAATCAAAACGAATCAAAATGTACCATAGCCGGATCACTTGTATGAAAGTGTCCTTAAAGAATAAGTGAATAAAAGTGCTTATTAGAGCAGTTTGTTACATACACCCCCTAGTGTTTTAAAATTTGTTACGGAGTTTGTACAATATATAAATGCAATTAAAAAAATGTATCTGACATAGATATATATGTCTAATCTATCAAACAATTAAGGAAATTGATGATGCATCTCATATGTGTCCTCCCAGGTAGTTGATTGTGGAATATAGTTGTGCCACAAGAACTTGACCTGATCGACTATTCGACACCATAGCTTTCTAATGAGACAATATATAATGTGTATTGGATCTGCCATGAGATCAACCTCCTCCGACAGTTGCAAATAACTCATGTCAATAACATGTAAATGATCACTAATATAATGTCTCAAAACAAATACATGAAATACATCATGCATAGGCCTCAAAGAATCATTCAAGGCTAGTCGATAAGCCATAGGTCCCTTATTTTCCACAACTTCGAAAGGTACCACAAACCTAGGAGGGAGTTTAGCACCTTTTCCAAATGTGATCTCACTCTTATGTTGTTTTACCCTCAAGAAGACTTTGTCACCAACTTCATAACTGTGATCAATGACATGTGCATCAACATAACTCTCATGTTGATATTTCACTTCTTTAATCCCCATGTCTTATCCATTTCATTTGTTCTTCCATTTCTTGAATCACTTATGGTCCTTCCATGACCCTATCATCAAGTTGATCCCAACTCAATGTCGTCTGACACAGTCGTATGTAAAGAAACTCAAACAATGCCAATTTAATCGTACTCTAATAGTTGTTGTTGTATGAAAACTCTACTAGTGGCAAAAAATATTCCCAATGTTTGTTTTGATCCATTACATACATACACAACATATCCTCCAAAACTAGTTTCATTCTTTCTATTTGTACGTCTGTCTCAGGGCATTACATTTTACTGAAATTCAATTGTGTTCTCAAGGCCTCTTGGAATCTAGTCCAAAACCATCCTCTAAACATTGATCTTTGATCATATATGATCCTTCTTGTTACACCATGTAACCTCACAATATCGCTGAAAAATACTCTAGCTATATCTGGTGCCTGATACATCATATGCACTAGGATAAAGTGTGCACTCTTCATTAGAGTTTCCACTGCCATGGAAATCGAATCATGCATACTTGCCGTTAGTGGTAGTCCAACGATAAATTCCATTGAAATTACCTCCCATTTTGATTTCGGAATAATGTGTGGTTGTAAGAATTCTGCTGGATGTCTATGTTCATCTTTCAATTGTTGACATTCTAGACATATCGCCACGTAACTAACTATGTCTAATTTCATTTCATTCCAAAAGAATAAAGGATTAAGCAATTCCATCATCTTTGTGACTCCCGAATGAGCCATGTACACTACTCGATGATCTTCACTTAATATAAAACTTCTTAATTCGACGTTAGTAGGTATGTAAATTATTCCGTTAAATCTCAACGATCCATCATTGTGTAATGAATAACCTTGATAATTTGGTACCATCATGGTATCTTGTCCAATATCATTCTTAACATACTTGTACCAATCATCCTTTATCTATAAAGTTAGAATATTTTCTTGAAGATTCATCTTAAGTGATATTACTGAGAATACGTGTGGTCTCTGACTCAACGCATCTGCCACTCAGTTCACCATTCCTTTAATGTAATAAATCTCAAAGTCATGTTCTCTAAGTAATTCTAACCAACACCTTTGTCACACATTCAAGTCACTCTGTGTAAATATATGTTGCAATCCATAGTGATATGTCTTTAATTCGAATTTTTGTCCAATCAGATAACGTCTCCAGAATATCAAGGCATATACAATTTCCATTAACTCCAAGTCGTGCATTGCGTAGTTCTCCTCATGTTTTCTCAATTTCCTTGAAATGTAAGTGATCACTCGATAGTCTTTCATCAAAACACCACCTAAACCTTCCTTGGATGCATCTATGCATACCAAGAATTCCATGTCCATGTCAAGGAATTTGTATCGGTGCTATCATTAACAATTCTTTAAGATTTTGAAATGCTTCCGTGCATTTCTCTGTCCAAATGAACTTCGTGTTTTTCTTTTACAGTTCCATGATTGGATTTGCTATCTTCGAAAAACCTTCAACAAATCATTGGTAATATCCTCTTAAGCCCATAAAGTTGTGTACTTCTTGGACATTTGTTGGTTCTCTCCATTCCATAATAGCCTCTACTTTAGTTGGATCCACAACGATACCCTCGCCATATATGATATGTCCCAAGTAATGAATCTTTGATTGGTAAAAATAACATTTTGATACTTTTCAGTACAATTTGTTTTCCCGTAGAAACTGTAGGACCAATATTAAATGTTCTTAATGTTATTGTTTCCTCATATAATAAATCATTATGTCATCAAGAAATACAACCCATTCATCAAAATCATGAATACCCCAGGGGCATTCGTCAATCCAAATGTTAAAACTGTAAATTCATATTTTCCAAACCTCGTCTTAAATGTGGTCTTAGGGATATATTCTTCTTTAATCCGTAATTGGTGATATCTTGATCTCAAGTCAATCTTTGAAAACATCGTCGCTCCTTTCATATGATCAAAAAAATCATCTATTCTTAGCAATGAATACTAGTTCTTGATTGTCACTTTGTTCAATTGACGATAGTAAATACAAAGTATCCATGATCCAACCTTCTTTCTCACAAAAACAACTGGCACAACCCAAGGAGAAACACTTGGACATATAATTCCAAAGTCCAATAGTTCCTTCAATTCAATTTTCAACTCCTACAATTCAATCATTGGCATCCAATACAGAATTATTGCTATCAGTTCAGTTCCAGGTTTCAAGTCTATTGTAAAATCCAACTATCTTTTGGGCGGTAAACTTGACAACTCTTCTGGAAATACATACACAAACTCATGTACTACATGATTTTTTTTTAATCCTTCCACCTCGCCCTTTTCATTTAGTGGTAATATTTCATATAGATTACATACTTTGTGCATACTCTTTTTCAATTGTAGGGAAGAAATAAATCTCAACGGAAACCCTTGGTTCCTTCCTACAATCACTCTACTCCATCCCAAATCATCTGTCAAACTTAACCATTTCATCTTGAAATTAAGTATCACATCATGTAGTTCTATCAAGTCCATACCAATCACTATGTCATAAGATCCTAATATCATGACATATAGGTTGGACTTCATTACAAAACCTCCCAAGCTAATGTTACAATCTGTAACCTTTCCTCCAACCTTTTGTTTGTCACCCGATTCCATTTCTATGTATCTAAACTTGTCCTACTCGACATTCTTTAACTTAATTAACTTTAGTGTTGCACTAGAGNCCCTTGGTTCCTTCCTACAATCACTCTACTCCATCCCAAATCATCTGTCAAACTTAACCATTTCATCTTGAAATTAAGTATCGCATCATGTATTTCTATCAAGTCCATACCAATCACTATGTCATAAGATCCTAATATCATGACATATAGGTTGGACTTCATTACCAAACCTCCCAAGCTAATGTTACAATCTGTAACCTTTCCTCCAACCTTTTGTTTGTCACCCAATTCCATTTCTATGTATCTAAACTTGTCCTACTCGACATTCTTTACCTTAATTCACTTTAGTGTTGCACTAGAGATAAATATATTTGTAGCATATAGATCTATCAATATACTAAAAGTTTGTTTGGTGATTGTACCTGACGTCTCTAGCACAATGGATTGGTGCTCGGCCTAATGGTTGTTCACTTCTCCATCTATCCTGTGGGCCTTTCCCAAATCTCCAATGGTAGTGGGTCCTGATGATTTGGCTGTTTTTGCCTTATCAATCAGACAATCTCCTTGGTAATGTGTCTCTCCACATGTCCAGCATGCAATATTCAGTCTAGTGCTCCTGGTCCCCATAGTAGAATTTATTCACCTAATAGTCTGTTTTCTTGGTCTATTTTATTGAATAGGCCTAAAATGTTGTTTCTACTATGGAGGACATTACTGTTGTTGTTGTGTTCCTCTTCAAGGATTCCCTTTTCATTGTTATATCATGAAAATAGGTCCTCTAGGAATATCTTGATGTCCTAAAGTCTATCTGACTGGTGTCTGATGTTGTTGTGCTCCTGATGACATTTTTCCAGACTGTCTAGAAAGAGTTCTTCCCTGACCCCATTGTTCAGATCTTCCTCATCTATGTGAGCCTTATGAACTGCATCATGAAACATCTGAGGAATTAGAATCCTGACCTTCACATGAAATTTGAGGTTAAGGCTGAACACAAATGTTTTGACCTTTAAGTTCTCTATGTTCAGATGTGGAGTATACCTAAGTAGCTCCATGAATATATCCTCATAATCTAGCACCATACGACCACCCTATTGTAATTCATTGAACTCATTAAGTTGGCACTCAATGAATTCCTTAGACAAGTACCTCTCACAGAACCATTCCTCCAAAAACTCCCATGACACATCTTCGATGACCATGTTTAGTTGAGGTAGGAGTGTCTTCCATGACAGAAGAGCACTCCCCTTTAGCTGAAATACCGCCATGAAAACTTTCATGTTGGAGGTGAAATCATGAACTGTGAATGTCACACACCCACTACGACAACCAAAATTTGTCGTCTTTTTTTTCTCCTTTTTCTCGAAGGACAAAATCCTTGAATTTCTATGGGGCCTAGCATAGACCCTCCTTTCCCTTATGCTCCCCCATTTGATCATTGGATATGACCACAGGCCTTACCAAAAAGTCGCTTCTGGCTTTCACGATTCAAGGAATCACGATGCAAGAGTTCCTCCTTTCCCTTTAAAATCCCTAGAACCTGAAAGCTTGGTATCATCCAGATCTATGGTCCAGATCGTCGACTTGATCAACGACCTAGATTAAATCCTGACACTCTACCTTTCAGGATTTCTGGCAAGGTCTTCACTCCTATTCCTCTGATGTCCAGAACCCCGGTGGCCTTAGATCTTCGCCTTGCGTCCCTACAAATGGGCGGTCCAGATTATTTTGGGACTCCTCCTCCCTACCACAAGACCCTATCCAGTGACCTAGGACTCATTCATAGAGCGCATCAGGGTTTCACGTACCGGGATTTTGCAACTGGAAAAGACGAGGGGTCTTGCCCTTGGGTTTCCCGGGTACTGAAACACTGAAACACCAAAACCTATTCACGCTAAATCATTTCATGGTTTCACATATCGAGATTTCATGACTAACGAATACAAGGGAACTTGCCCTTGGGTTTCTCGGGTGTCGAAACGTTGAAACACCAAAAACTATTCACTTTAAACCATTTCGAGGTTTCGCATATCAAGACTTTGCGACTGGTGAATAGAAGGGAACTTGCCCTTGGGTTTCCAGGGTGCCAAAATGCCAAAACACCAAACCTTATTCACGCTAGACCATTTCAGGGTTTCACATATCGATATTTTACAACTGGCGAATACAAGGGAACTTAACCTTGGGTTTCCCAGGTGCTGAAACACTGAAACACCAAAACCTATTCATGTTAAACCATTTTGGGGTTTCACATATTGGGATTCCGCGACTAGTGAATACAAGGGAACTTTCCGTTAGGTTTCGCGGGTGCCGAAATGCCGAAACACCAAAACCTATTCACTCTAGACCATTTCGGGGTTTCACATATTGGGATTTCACGACTGGAAATACAAGGGAACTTTCCCTTGGGTTTCCCGGGTGTCGAAACGTCAAAACACCAAAACCTATTCACGCTAGACCATTTCGGGGTTCACATATTGGGATTTTGCAATTGGAGAATAAAGGGGAACTTGGCCTTGGGTTTCCTGGGTGTCGAAACGCCAAAACACGAAAACCTATTCACGTTAAATCATTTCAGGGTTTCGCATATCGAGATTTCGCGACTAGTGAATACAAGGGAACTTTCCCTTGGGTTTCCTGGGTGCCAAAATGCTAAAACACCAAAACCTATTCACGCTAGACCATTTCAGGGTTTCACATATCGGGATTTTGCAACTGGTGAATACAAGGGAACTTACTCTTGGGTTTATCGAGTGCTGAAACGTTGAAACACTAAAACCAATTCACGCTAGACCATTTTGAGGTTTCACATATCAGGATTTTGCGATTGGAAAATACAAGGGAACTTGCCCTTGGGTTTCTGAGGTGCTAAAATGCCGAAACACCAAAACCTGAGAGAACCACTCTCTCTTGTACAAGGTTTCCAGACTTAGATCATCTGATACTTCAACGGGTTCTTGGGTAATTATCCCTAGGGTTGGTGACTAGACTAAAAAGCCTTCCTAAATCACCGAGCTATGAACTTTTGTGACAGGGGTGAAATAAACTCGTGGGTTTACTAAAACGACAGTCTTTTCAAGGAACTCACTCCAGCTCTGGAATGTGAGGGAACTTCCCAGAAGGACGTGCATTCGGGGAAATCAAACCAGGGCATAGCGTGAGTGAAGTAAATGGGACAAATCTCTCGGGAATGGACTTGTAATCTGAACTTGTTCATTCTATATATAAATCGATTATGTTCATATAAGCATAAGAATGCATCCACTATTTCCAATCAAAACACCAGGAAAACACTTCTATATAGAAACCATTTATGAGTGTACAAACAGGAGCATACGTTCAAGGATATTCAATTCAAGATACAAGATATAAACACTTATCAGAAAACACCAGGTGTGATGCGACTATTGAGAGTGGTTCTTATTTCCACCCAACCATAGGCTCAGTGACTCCAAACGGATTTACCACTAGAAAGCCCTGAGCTAGACCACGATGCTTGAGGTTCAATTTTCTACTTCCGGCTCAACATAAGTCAAGGGCGAAGGTTACTCTCCTTCTCTTCTATTCAGAACTCCCTTTGTTTTCAGAGTTTCTCCAGTTCTTCCCCGCGATCCCTGTCACGCACATTCTCCTCTGTTCTTCCCTTACCACACTTCCTCTCTTGCCTTTTCTCTGCAATATTGTGTGTGACATGAATTTCCCCGTCTGCGGTCAGGTTTGGAAGATTTTATTGATGGATGGTTCACCCCCATCCCCTCATTAACTCTTGAGGATCCCCCCCACCTACCAATCTAACGGGAAATCTGTTCCGGGGTTAGAGAGTTGCTTTGTTCTTTGAGCAAGTAAAACCAGTACAGTACTGGCTCGGTGGAAGTTAACGCAACCATTCCAAGTCCCTTCCACCACCTCTCATTAGCCATCATGGTCTCTTTTAGCACAACCCCCTCCCAGCATCCATGCAACACATATTCATAACATAATTTACATTCATCGACCTTTCATAAAAAGGTCTGTCAAATCAAACATTCACGTCTTTAAGTTTTCCATAGTTCTTGGCCAATATAGTTATTTTTATAGACTCGGAGAAATAGGGTGTTACAATGAAGCACATCGTCATATTCTCCAACCATGCCATGGTAACTGAGCCATCTGTGGAACCCATGAACTCGGGAACCTTCACCTTTTTGAGTTCTTTGTGTATACTACTACTACAAGCTAGAGCTCGCTATGAACCCTTATTGGGTACAAACACTTTGCCCTCATCATAATCTAGGAGGTTAATCAATGCCTCTGACATCCTCTCGAAGGATATCATCATACCTACCACATCTCCCACAACAACCTGCTCCTGCTCAGTCTTCCCATCTCCCTAGGGGTTAGACCATTATGGCATGGATAATATTGGAGGTGTCACACCTCTTCCTTTAACACCATGTCGTCTACTTCCCCTACATCCTCTAACCATGATTACTTGCATGTACATTTTAAAAATGTAATTAGTGATACAATTTTAATCATTCAATTAACAAAGTGGAAGGCGTAATAGTCTAATGTCTCAGGGTTGAACCTACTATGATACCATATGTAATGACCCTTCCGTTATGACATTAATTATTTGAATACCATAAAAACATATTTTTTTTTTTTTAGAAATTACTAAAATAAATAATATTAATTACAATGAAAATTAAATTCTTCTTAAGTCACTTACCAGAATTACCAAGCATATAGGATGTTATCCATCTACTCATCTTCAAATACCCTTAACCAATTTTCAATGATTACCTACTAATAACAACTTCCATAGTTTGATTACAAATCATATAACAACCCGCTATTTACAACACAAAGGTAAGAGTAACCAACGAAGTAGTCAAAAATGACGAATAGAAAATTTCAAGCACTAGGAAAATTGACGAGTTTATTTAGTGACCCTATTGGTCCAATCATCATAAGTGAAGAAACAAGGAATCAACATTTATTAAAATAATAAATTAGACTTTAGAACTCAAGCACGACATTATTAATAATTGAATAATTCACATACAAACAACATAAACTACAATTTGAATCAATAAGAACTTTATAGACGTGTCACACTAATACCAAGAATTATATCTAGTATCACAAGTAAAGATAACAAGTAAACCATATTCTATAATGTAATAATCTATTCTCTTTGCTTTTGGGATAGAGAAATTATGCCTCGATCTAAAATATGTCAAGTGTAAGGGTTTTGCATTTAAACAATGAAATGATCACGAAGTTTGACCTAAAAGTTCAAGTTAGAAATTCATTTGTTCCTTCAAACAGTTTACGTAAATTAATTTTCATAACCACAATATGAACATATATATTTACTTGTAAATATATATAAATATATATGTATGAAAATGACATTTAGAGTCTTCCATCCCTAGGTTAACTCAATTTCATCGAAGCTAGAACGCTTATTATTTCCAAATAAGTAATTAACATACTCACCGAAAATGTAAAAATTATACAAACATATATTTATATATATTGTGACTTCAAAATATATACATATATATAATGAATATATTAGTTCTATTATAGGAATTGTTGAGTTGATAAAAAGGTACAAACATTTTCCGTATTACCATCGTTTATGATATATTTTTGATTGACTTTTCTATTAATTAGAAGTAATTAGGAAAGAAAATGATTAAAAAGTCTTTTAGAAATATTATGGAGCGATATTAGATATTTTCTGAAGTTTGGGTTGAATTGTTGTGATTTTATACAGAAAATGGACAATTGTTGTTACCTCAAGATAACTAAAGATATCTTGAAGATACATAAGCCATTAAATATCGAAGGAATGAGGCGCAAAGAAGTTGAGAGGAAGACTCACTCTTTTTGTAATTTTTATAAATATTAAAAGAAATCTCGAGGATCTCTCGATCCCCACGATAGCTTAATTTACTCATGTCATTGTAATATATAGATGATGATGAACAATAAATAGATATACAAGAAATTCAATCAAACAATCAGATCTCCGAATTGTTCTGTACATTAGTCCATTGTAAATGATTTACCAGTTATGGAATGAATCAAAGTCTTGAGCATTTTGATAATATTTGAGTACTGAGTTTTTCGTAGCGGTACCTTATGAATACCATGGGCCCATTCGGAGGGAATTAATGTCTCATTTGTAATCGCATCAATTCTATTTCAGTTCTTTGATTTAAATTTCTTTGCAATGGTTAAGATAAATTTATGAGTGTGTTGATTCTTTTATGAATTGGTTATGATGTTCATTTGTAGAATATAGATGTCTCATTTGAAGATTTTTGATTGGTGTTCCATTTGCAATTACTGTCAGATTATCTTTTGAGAATTCCTTTCATTTTCACATTTACTGTTCATTTTACCAAATTTGCATTTGCTATTCCTTTCGCTTAATTTACATTTGTTGTTCCTTTTTAAATATACAATAATTCATTGGTTTTTTCAAGTAGGTTAAATAAACATTGATAGATCGATTCCTTAAGTATTTCCATAGATTAAATTATTGTTTCTTAGTTAGATTAATTTAGCAAATCGATTAGTGTCTTTGATCCATAGTGTGTTATTGATCATCTTACAATTTTGTTGAAGTAAGTTATTAGTTTTAGAGTTTTTAATGAATGAGTGAAGAACTTGATTGTTACAGTAATTTAGATAGACTCAGATTTGCTTTAACTAAATTATCTACACGATTTAAAACCTCTACAACTATCTGCAGAGACTTTACTTACGTTCTTGAAACAAAATACGAATCCTCGGATGATAAATTAATGTCATAATAAAGTTGTTTTTAGGACATCTTTATAGCCCAACATTTTGGTGCCATTGTTAGGGAGAATGTCAAAGATAACATAGCTTTCATCTCTAGAGTATGAGGTGTTGAAAACAAAAGGTAATAACCTACGTAGGCAACAAGTAAAATTCTTGTGCCAACACCTACCTTCAGTTGATGCATAGAGTTTATATGGATGCATAGAATTTGTGTTAGGGTGTATGACTAAGAAGAAAGAACCTAAAAAACAAAATCCCCCACAAAAAAATTCAAAAACCCAGGGCTCGTGCCCCCTAGAAGGCGCACTTTCATAGATGAAATCATAAAAAAAGATGAATCTCAAGCCTTGATGGACCTCGAAAAGGTTCTACTTGAATGCCTCAAGCAACAAATTCACCAACTGCAGCTCATGTTGAGGTTCATAACAGAATTGAAGGGACTGAAAAAATCTTCCAAAATACACATACTCCATTGTCTAGTCCTTTAGACGAGGGGAATTCTTGTAATTTGAAAGTAGGAGAAGGGGAGACCAATGTGGTTGCTGAAGCAAACCCACCACCACCTGAACCTGGATATATTATGATTTTTATAGGAGAAGGAACATCTAAAATACCATGTATATGTAGCACGATTAAATTTCCTAAGGGACCAAGTAAACAATGACCTCGAATAGAACACCCAGACCAAGAAATCCCTAAGGATTATTGGCACAATTTGGATCAGATGGCACAACAAAATTAGTCGTGACCCTTGACTTCCACCTTGGAATATTCTATACTTGATTTGGTTGCTAATGCCCCAATGAAATCCATTCCATTACATAATCTTCCAACCTTCAATGGATTAATCTCAGAGGATCATGACGCGTTCTTATTCAATTTTGATGTCCTTTCTAGAGGTTGTGAATACACCTATGAACCCCATAAACTAAAGATATTTCCTTCCACCCTGAAAGGAGCATATTTACAATGGTTTATGGGATTAGGGGGGGAACTATAAATTGTTGGCATGAAATGAAACAATCCATTCTTACAAAATGTCAAAATTGTCATAGAACTAGGGATTTAAAGGATGAAATATTTAAAATGAATGCAAAAGAAAATGAAACATTAGAGGAATATATTGAAAGTTTTCAATATAATTTGCAGAGATCGCCTTATGGTAAACTACCAGTTGAGGTACTTAAAGCCACTCTAATAAAAGTTATGAAGGATGAATGAGTAGTGTTGGGCTTCAACAACTCCCCCTAAATTTTTACAAAATTTAAAGGGCCCCCATTAGAATCTTGATAATTATGATGAGCTACAGAATCAACATTTTCAAATAGTTTCATACCTTGGCTTTATTTGAGACAAAATTAATACATTCACTATAGTATGAGAGATTCATTACAAGAGTATATGTTAAAATTTAGAAACGAGCATAAAAATCTCAATTTAAACAAAAACGTTAATTTTTATCAATTGTTTACTTTCGTTTAAATTATGATTATGTGTTCTTTCTTTTGCTCATTAGCAAGTTTGAATATTTTGAATAATGTGTTCAATACTTCATCAAACAATATCTTAGTTAGTTTCTCATTTTCATAAAATCATTTGGTGATATTAATTAATTAAATTTTTTTTTCATTTTGCATCTCATTTCAAAATAAAAATAATAATAAAAAAAAGAATTATCTATCATTTGTTTGATTTTGTAAAAAAACAAAATTAATATTTTTCTCTTCTCCA
>SNQJ01S0035895.1:29076-41221 GCA_010110895.2 Picea sitchensis | reverse complement strand
ATAGACAATGTTTGTTTAGAACTTATAGTTAGATTAAATTCATTTTTTATTTTATTGTTCTAGATTTTGTTTTATTCACAATTTTTAGGTTATTAATTTAGGTTTCTTTTTGTTTCAAAGGTTTCTATTACTAGTTATTTGGTATGGATTTGATCATGGCTTGACTTTATTATTTAAATACGTTCAAGATGATTGATCAAAAAATAATATTGGATTGCTACAAATAATTTTATGAGCAACAACAAATAAAATTTGAAAAGATGATTTTGCAGGACTGATTGTAGCCAAACCATGAGGAATGTGAAGAAACGGTTGGAAACCCATTTCCCAAATGGACCCATGCACCTTATGCGAGAAAATGTTCCCAAACAAATGCACAATTTGAGAGATATTTGTGTCTCTTTACGAGGAAAATTTCAAGTGGCGGAAATTATTAGTGATGCCTAGACTATTCATTCATTGTATAAATGTATGAGAAAGTTCAGAGCGAGAGAGATCCAAGAATTGAAGAGGAGGTTTTTTATCCTTTCTCTTTTGTATATTATTTATTTTTTAACCTTTTCTTCTTTTAAAATTGAGTAATGAATGGTTGGAATCTTTGGGAGAATGGAAATTATTCTCAAAGAAGAATATGGAATTCCAGGTTGCTTAATGGATTTTGTCCTGTGAGTAAAATGATTTTATTTTTATTATAATATCTTCATATTCTTTGAATAATTGATTATGCATTGATTTAAATTATCTTTAGTCTTTTGTTATCAATACATGGTTAATTGTTATCATTTATGTATTAATTTTTTTTCTATCTTTAAGGGTCGATTATCCCAAAAATTCTTCCAGGACTACAGTACGGGTAGTTGATTTTGAGAAAGAATATGGGAAATAAATTCATCTTTGGATTTAGACTTGTGTGATGCTTATTACATTTTGTTCTTTCATTACTGTTGTATTATGAGAATATTATTATGGTTGATTTTAGCTTTAGCTTGTCATCATATGGTGTTTTCATACTGTTAAATGTTATATATTGTCCATAATTTCTTATTCCATTTTTTTATGTGTGATTGATCTATCATTTGATCATTTTTGAATTTATTCTTAATGTTAAATGTTGGATAAAATCTATATTCAGAGTTGAGCTTTCTCTCATTCTTAAATATTGATCATCCTAAGATCACAAGATTTTTAATTAGATGTATTTCTGTTGTTATTAATTTACTGCAATATCAAATACTTCTTTTAATGTATTCTGGAAGTGATAGTATTGTTTTGTTATAGGTTTCTCTTAACAACAGTACAAACAAAAGTTCATACAACACAGGAAGATAAAATCAATTGATTGATCATTTAGAGGTTAGTAGATGCATTCTTTTCTTTTATTTAGAGTTGTTTATGAATGAAACAATGATTACATTAATTAGCTTTGATTTCTTTTGTGTCATTGTTTCAATCATATTTATTTAGTATTTTTTTGTTTAATATCTTTAAAAAAATAACAAAAAAGAAGTGTTGGTCATATTTGATTCAGAAACATTATCAAACAATCATTATCGCAAGATTTCATGCAAACCTTCTAACGTATATATAGATTGTTTATATTCACAATTCTTTTTAATAAACGTTAGTCAATAATATATCCTTTGTTATAATCATAGATTTTAGATTAGTTTCATTTTCTTTATTATTTTTAGGACCCTAGTTGGCTAACATAGCCATTAAACTCATCATAATAGGTTACACCAAATGGCTTGGGTTATTTAGACAACCCTTGACGAAATCTATTCTTCCAGTTGACAACATATCAAATTTTTCCGTCAACAAATGGCGCTAGAAGGAGGGTTGAGGTAAATTTAATGATTAAACGTTTTACCCCTCATCCTGTCATAATTTCAGATTTATAAATTGTTCTCTTGTGTCATCTTTAAATGCACTAGAAGATAGGCCATACTCACAAGATGGTCTTATAGGAGTCTTTGTTTCGAATTTAATTAATTTCCCATGGCTCCCCAAATCACTGTGTTGGAATATGCTTTCCACTTCTCATGACCCGATATTCCCAACAAGACAGTATCTCTCTTGTCCAAACTCACCTTTGATGGTGGGGGGAATGCATCTGCAAAAGACCATATTAACAAGTTTTGGTATAAATGCATCAAGCATGATATTTTTGATTTAAAGGTTTTGTGTAGATTGTTTGCTTTTACTTTTAGGGGTCGGATTAAACATTGGTTTGAGTCTTTCCTAGAATATCACATTATTGATTGGTTTCAATTTGTAGATAAATTTGTAGATTATTTTGAAAACTATGATTACAATCAATTATATGAAGAATTTCAAACTTTACTAATCAATGACAATTTATCTCCAAAAGACTTTTCAACAGGAATCCATCATGTTCTCTGTAAATTTAATATTGATGACATGTCATTTTTACTAAATCTCCTCTATGATGCTTGCATCTGTTTCATCCAGTCACATTCAATAGCGAATGATGAATCGATTGAAAATCTTACCACTCAATTGCAAGAAAAATTTTGTTCGGAGGATGAAAAGAATCTATTCGAAAATTTTGAACAAGCAAGGGAGGTAGAATCCGTTAAAAATGTTCTTACTGACAATCAAATTGGTTTTTCCTCTGAATCATTGTATAATCAGTCCTCAACCATTGTGGAAGAAGATTTGATGTTGGGTCAAGTTGAATGTCCATATTCTTCTAACTCTGTCTCTAATCAGTACTTAAATTTAGTTATTGAAGAACACTTAGGTGACGAAAACGATCTTAAGCATTCTAACATTCCAATGAAATTCATTAGAGATGTAGATCTGCAATTGGAAGAAGAAACCTTAAACCCTCATCTACAAATCATACCTTATCCATAAGAAAGATCAGATTTTTGTCGTGAAAGTTTTGAATTATCTATCATACATGAGACAAATTTAGATTATCATATTATGTTGAAGAATTTATCACCAAAACAGAGTGAAAGTTTTAAGAGAATATCATAGCTCAAGATATTCTTTTCATGTGCTCATTTATGATTCTTTTTACTCTTTATATATCGATCTCTTCTTAGATTCTGGTGGACTCGATAATTTACCCACAGTATCTTAGTCTTTGTCATCACAATCAAATCTTTTCGATATGCCAAAATTTGGTGAAATTAATTCCAAACATAACATTTATGAAGTTGGATTTGATGCGCTTTCACTTTTGTCACTCTCATGGAAAAATGACATTTTTCAAGATGATTTTACAGGATTTATTGTTGAAAACTAAAATGCACTTATTCTTATGGAAATAAAATATTCTATTCGTTATCTGATTAGTTCGAATTTTAATGTTTATGCTTCACATTTTGAAACGATCAATATCATCAAAGGAAGTGTTCAAACACTTATCTAATTGATGTCATGAATCCTCTTATGATGTGTTCCTTATTGATATATCCATTTCATCAAAGTCATAGTTTTCATCCTAATTTTTATGATAGGATCTTAGAATGGCTTGAAGATTCGTATCTAAAAAATCTTCCTAATAAAGATAAAGTTGTGCTTGCTTTGTTTATACCTAAATATCTAGGAAGTAAACATTACATGATTTTTTTAGATCCTCCATGTGAAGAAATTGATGAACACTTGGAGAATTTTAAGGAGGATGGGGCATTTCATCCTTGGTTGATGTTCTGTCAGGTCCCCATAATATTGACAAGTTTTCCAAACTCATTTAGACTCTTACATGCCATTATGACTCATATCACAAACAAATTGTAGAATGGTTGAAGGATTCATACATCAAGAAGTTTCAAAAGAATGGTAAGGTCATGCTTGTTTTGTTTTTAAAATAATATACAGGAGGTAAGCATGACATATTTATTTTTTATCTACAAATACTACATTATTTTATTCTGATTTTCGACTTTCTATACCTTGCAGGATTGAAGATTCTCTTGTGGTTGCACTGGAAATACGATTTTACTTAGCCTATTGATCTATTCAGTAGTTTAGAGAAGGTTTAGGAGTAGGTTTCCTTTAGTTTTATTTCTCAATATTTCTTTGTGTAATAATGCAGTTATGAACACAAGTGGGTACACCAAGAGAACCATAATATGAATTTTGTCAGGGAAGTCCACTTTAAATATTTTTCTCTCTTCTTTTCGTTGAATATTTATTTTCAAAAACGTAGTATCATCATGAAAATTTTAAATGGAAAGTAAAGAGATAAATAAATTTGAACTATCAGTTGAACCCTGACCCAAGGTGCCATGAGCAGGATTGCACTCATCTTAATAGGGATTTTTCTATTTTCTTTTAGTTTCTTTTATTTTTAATAATAATACTTTGTCTAAGTAACATCTCATGCATAATTGTCTTAAGAAAAGAGCTTGCTCACACATGATATTTTATATGATTTAGTTCTTCCTTTCTTTTACAGTGAGATGATAGTGGATCCAAAATCTCAAGTTTATCTTTGGCCAAAATCGTCTCTTGAAAAGTTTTCTTTTGTTGTTTTGATTTTGTGTACTTCTGATTTTGAATCCCATTAATAAAATTTGATTTGGTTTGTTGTGTGTTTTTTGTTTTCTTTGATTTATCTGAATGAATTTTCTTTTTATCTATTCTTTTGAATCAATATATTTGTGATCAAAGAGCTATTGCTGAAAGAAGAATTTATTTTAAGAATTGTGTTTTTCAAGCAAACTAAAATAGTTCAAAGATGTCCTGATATTAAGATATAGCTCAGACAATTGATTTTTAAGTCAATTTTCACTTTCATTTTGTCCTCAAATTGTCTTTCCTAGAGTATTACAGTAGAAATATCGTTTAAATCTTTGACAATTACGATGATCTTTAAAACTTTTACGTCGTCCATATTCTCAAGGAATCATTTTTAAGTGCTTCCCCATTCTTTAGATGATTTCTTAAAGAAAATCTAAAATCTATAAACCATGATAAAACTTCCAGTTTTGAAAGAAAATAAATAACATGATCAACTATTCACTTGTATTGCAACTAACCTCCAGTATAACCTCTCTCTCTCTTTGTCATCAAGAAATCTATAATTGTATTATTATTTAAAAGTGGAATAAGAGGGTTGGAAGCACTTAAGTGTGGAAAGTGTGTTTAAACCCATTGGGGTATTGAACAGGCTCGCTAACAACGGGTAAATGCACACATGATACCAAGAAAACTTTGTTGGGGTAATGAATAGGTCTACTAGCAGTGAAGCAATGTTGGGTCGAGAGGTAGCAGGTATATTTTTTTAAATTAACTTTTATGGAAGTATACATCACGTGGATACAACTATTGGATGGTATTAAAGCACTTGAGTTTGTTAAATGACATCCCTACCGAAGCTATGGATTCCTGCTGGCAACAGTGGCTCTGTCAATGGTATTGAAGTTCTTTTATAAACAGTGTGACTCTTTGATTAAGATATTATTCCAGGTCATAATCTCCTGCAAAGAAAATTTTATTGTCTGGTTATAACATTGAGCTTATCCTAATACTATATGGTCTCAGAGTGAATTCATTTCAGGGAACTTAAATCATTTTTCAAGTCTTATTCATTTCTTCCCGAAATGAAATCTTACCAGATCAGAGATAACTGCTTCACCCAGTAAGTCGCCATTTGTTGGGCCCCAACAACTCACCCTAAATTTTTACAAAATTTAAAGGGCCCCCATTAGAATCTTGATAATTATGATGAGCTACAGAATAAACATTTTCAAATAGTTCCATACCTTTTCTTGCTTTGAGACAAACTTAAAAAATTCACTATAGTGTGAGAGATTCATTACAAGAGTATATGTTAAAATTTAGAAATGAGCATAAAAATCTCAATTTAAACAAAAACATTAATTTTTATCAATTGTTTACTTTTGTTTAAATTATGATTATGTATTCTTTCTTTTTCTTATTAGCAAGTTTGACTATTTTGAATAATGTGTTCAATACTTCACAAAATAATATATTGGTTGGTTTCTCATTTTCATAAAATCATTTGGTGATATTAATTAATTAAACTGTTTTTTCATTTTGCATCTCATTTCAAAATAAAAATAATAAAAATTATCTATCATTTGTTTGATTTTGTGAAAAAAGAAAATTAATATTTTTCTCTTCTCCACGAACTTGAAGCTTCTAGAATTTTGAGATCATATTTGAAAGGAAATTATAAACAATGTTTGTTTAGAACTTATAATTAGTTTAAATTCATTTTTTATTTTATTGTTCTATATTTTGTTTTATTCACAATTTTTAGGTTATTAATTTAGGTTTCTTTTTGTTTCACAGGTTTCTATTATCAGTTATTTGGTATGGATCTGATCGTGGCTTGATTTTATCATCCAAATACGTTCAATATGATTGATCCAAAAATAATATTGGATTGCTACAAATAATTTTATGAGCAACAACAGATAAAATTTGGAAAGATGATTTTGCAGGACTAATTGCAGCCAAACCATGAGGAATGGGACGAAATGGTTGAAAACTCGTTTCCCAAATGCCCCCATGTACCTTCCACGTAAAACTATTCCCAAACAAATACATGATTTGAGATATATTTGTGTCTCTTATGAGGAAAGTTTCAGGTGGCAGAAATTATTACTGACGCCTAGACTATTCATTCATTGTATAAATGTATGAGAAAGTTCAGAGCCAGGGAGATCCAAGAATTGGAGAGGAGGATTTTTATCCTTTCTCTTTTGTATATTATTTATTTTTTAAACTTTTCTTCTTTTCAAATGGAGTAACAAATGGTTGGAATCTTTGGGAGAATGGACAAGTATTTTCAAAGAAGAATATGGAATTCCAGGTTGCTTATTGTCTTTTGTGCTATGAGTAAAATGGTATTATTTTCATTATAATATCTTTATAATCTTTGAATAATTGATTATGCATTGATTTAAATTAGCTTTAGTCTTTTTTTATCAATACATGGTTAATTGCTATCATTTATGTATTAATTTTTTTTTCTATCTTTAAGAGTCTATTATCCCAAAAATTATTCGCGGACTACAGTATGGGCATGTGATTTTGAGAAAGAATATGGGATTGAAATTCATCTTTGGCTTTAGACCTGTGTGATGCTTATTCCATTTTGTTCTTTCATTACTGTTGTATTATGAGAATATTATTATGGTTGATTTTAGCTTTAGCTTGTCATCATATGGTGTTTTCATACTGGTAAATGTTATATGATGTCCATAATTTCTTATTCCATTTTTTTATGTGTGATTGATATATCATTTGATCATTTTTGAATTTATTCTTAATGTTAAATGTTGGATAAAATCAATACTTAGAATTGAGTTTTCTCTCATTCTTAAATATTGATCATCCTATGATCACATGATTTTTAATTAGATGTATTTATGTTGTTATTAATTTACTCCAATATCAAATACTTCTTTCAATGTATTCTGGAAGTGCTAGTATTGTTTTGTTATAGGTTTCCCTTAATAATAGTACATACAAGAGTTCATACAACACAGGAAGATAAAATCAGTTGACTGATCAGTTAGAGGTTAGTAGATGTATTATTTTCTTTTATTTAGAGTTGTTTATGAATGAAATGATGATTACATTAATTAGCTTTGACTGTTTTTGTGTCACTGTTTCAATTGTATTTATTTAGTATTTATTTGTTTAATATCTTAAAAAAAAAAAAAGTGTTATTCTTATTTGATTATGAAACTTTATCAAACAATCATTATCGCAAGATTTCATGCAAAACTTGTAACCTATATATAGATTGTTCATATTCACATTTCTTTTTAATAAACACTAGTCAGTAATATATCATTTGTTAGAATCATAGATTTTAGATTAGTTTCATTTCCTTTATTATTTTTAGGACCCTAGTTGGTTAACGAAGCCATTAAAACCATCAGAATAGGTTACACCAAACGACTTGGGTTATTTAGACAACCCCGAACCAGATCTATTCTTCCAATTGACGACATGTAAAAATTTTCCGTCAACCGGTAGAAACATTGAATTTAATGGGAAAGGTAATATTTATCAAGAAACATATGCTAACATAGTCCAATTGTGCATCAGGTGTTCACGTGGAAGCACATGAACCAGATCAAGAATACGGGCCCCCATCACTAGAAATAACAACATTACTAGCGGGGGTGTCACCCAAGAAGAAGTTGGTAATCTTTTAGAAAATTTTAAAACAAATATTTTAAGCACTCTCACTACACAATTGGATGTTCTACAGGTTAAATAGAAGAAATATAAAGCAAAGAAATAGTTGACCATATTTTGTCCACAATGTAGAAGGAAACATGGTTTGAGGGAGTGTCCCTTAGATGTGGTTTGGATTTGCGCCATCTATGCCAAAGACCATGCGACTGAGAAATGCCCATCACCCCTACGACTAAAATTTTTCTTTAAAGAAGCAGAAGAGAAACATAACTAGTCTATCTGATGGCTGAACATCAGCAATGGAAGGCTCGACCCCCAGGTATGATACAAGATCCTTCCTCTTTCTTTTCTGGGTAGTATAATTAGTAGCAGATTTCTGGAAACACATGGCAGTGCCAACCATTTGTTAATCCCACTTGACTATCCCAACAATATCCTAATGCACCATGGCCAAATCAACTAGCTACAAATCCCACCTGACCTAATTTGCAATACCCTACCGCATTTTGGCAGAATTCAAATAATAACCCCTATCCTTCACAGTGGACTAACACAACTACCCAAACTCCAATTTGGAATCAAAACTAGCAGTGCCCCATGGGAATGACCAATAAACCCATGGGGATAGATCCTCAAGATCATCCCACTTTACAGGATCCACTTCAACTACCCTAGAACCCTCAACCTCAAATGCTCCCTCAACTACCAACTCAACCCAACCTGAATCCAAACAACAAACCATCCCAGATCATGCAAATTGTCGAGAATTTTGAGGGTGAAATCAACTCTGTAGGGTGCAATGAACTTCGGTTGAGATCAGGGCATATAATTTCTTCTGAGGAAAGTGACATTCATAAAAAACAAGAGAATGAGAATAATATACAACCAACAATAAAACCATCAACTGTGGTCATAACAGAAGAACCAAAATAGGGGGAAAACACAGTCGAGAAACAAAATCTTGATGAAATTCATCCTCCCCCATTTCCTAAGAGGATGATGATAGAAAAACCAGTTGTATATCCTAACTTTGATATCATCGGGGAACTAAAGAATCTATATGTTAAAATCCCACTCCTACAGGCTCTGCAAGATATTCCTATTTATGAAAAAACAATTAAATAATTACGTGGGAAGAAGCTCGTAAGGAAAAATAAAACTCCATCAATTGTTCATGTGGTAGGAACTTTGTCCAGTCTTATTCCAGGAAAGTAAGATTCAGTCAAGTATATAGACCCATGGAATCCTGTGGTAACAATTCAGATATAGGGATGTTTTTTTTTAAATACACTAGTGGATTTGGGGGAAGCCATCAATATTCTAACCATTGAGACCTGTAATGTCCTGGGTATAACCTCCTTCGAACATAATTCAATTATGTTATAATTGGTTGATAGATCGGTGGTTAAAGAAGTTGGCACATTACAAGATATAGCAATTTCGGTCGACTCTTGGGAATATCCAGCTGATTTATTAGTTATCAACCCAAGAAGTAGACTTGATGGACAACCATTGATATTTGGAAGACCATGGATCGCAACAACAAATGCGTACATAGGATTTCGCATAGGAAACATGACAATTTATAGAGGAAGTTATACAAAGAAGCTTATCCTCTATCCTCGAACTAAACCAATTCTACCTATGATACATTAGTAGTTGCAACCACCTAGATATCCAGAAGATAACCCATGATATCCCCTCACACTGGAAACAGTTCATTGGCTAAAAAAAAAACTAGAAGATGATGTGATCAATAGCTTCATTAACAACCCAACCGTTATAGGCAACCCAACATGTCAAATGTTAAAAATTGTTTTAGATAATGAAGCAGAGTGATATCCTTTGGAAGAATTAATGGAACAAAAGATTCCCACTATTGTTCTCCATCACAACATTTCATTTGAAATTGCACCAGGGAGGTTTCTGAATATTAATGTTAATTTGCATGAGCAACAACAACAAAAAATGATTTATATCCTTTCTAAATATCAACACACTTTTTCTTGGGAGTATCCTGACATGAAGGAAATTGATCCCCAAATCTGTACACGTCATACCTATATTGAGAAATATGTTTGACCCATCTGACAACCCCAAACAAGATTGAATCCTCATCTCAAGGACATTGTTAAAGAAGAATTACAAAAAATGTTGTATGTAGATTTCATATATCCTATTTTAGATAGTCGGTGGGCCTCTCCACTGGTAATCATCCCTAAAATGAATGGGAAGTGGTGAATCTGTGTAGAGTATAGAGAACTCAATAAAGCCACCAATAAGGACCACTTTCACCTACCTTTTACTGATCAGGTCCTTGATACTTTAGCATCGAAACAATATTTTTCCTTCCTAGATGATTTTAGCGGTTATAATCAGATTCAGATTTCTCTGGAAGACCAGGATAAAACTACATTTTCATGTCCCTAGGGTACCTTCACATATATATTATTTCCCTTTAGATTATGTAATTCTCCAACTACATTCTAGAGAGTTATTTTAAGAATATTTTCTAATTTGATTAATGAAGGAATTGATGTTTACATGGATGATTTCACCCCTTATGGCACTAACTTTGATCAAGCCTTAAGAAATCTAGATAAGGTATTGGAATGATGCATTGCTACCAGGCTATGTTTGAGTCATGAGAAGTTTCATATGATGATGACTACAGGTGTGGTACTAGGACACTATGTTTTTGCATATGGAATCAAGGTAGAACCAACAAAAATAGAGGTAATCCTTAATCTACCTATGCCTTGTACACAAACTAAGGTACGCAATTTCCTTGTCTGTGCAGGATATTATTGCAGATTCATAGAAAAGTTTTCAAGAATAGTTGTAACTTTAAATTCTTTAACTGGTAATGTGGAATTTCAGTGATTTTATAGGTGTGATGTTGCATTTAGAGAGCTCAAAAGGTTGGTTTCAACAGCACCGGTGTTGAGGGGACCAAACTGGAAATTACCATTTCATATCCCTTTAGATGCATCAAATATCTCCATAGTCACTGTCCCTGGACAAGAACAAGACAAGAAACCTTATGCTATTTATTTTATTAGCAAAAATCTTACTATTGTTGAATTAAATTACACAGTAACAGAAAAACAATTTTTAGTCGTTATACATGTTAATAATAAATTTATCCACTATATAACAGGTTATACAATTATTATGTATACTGATCATTCTGTTATTAAATATTTAGCTAACAAACCAATTACTAATGGATGGGTTACTAGGTGGTTATTACTATTGAAGTAATTCAACATCACCATCAAGGATCGTCCCGAAAGAGAGAATTGTGTTGCTGATTTCTTGTCTCGCGTTCCCAAAACAAATGACTCTTTCACAGTTGAAGACCAATTGCCAAAGGAACACCTCTTTATTGTCACTCTTAGGTTGTCATGGTATGATGATGTAGCAAATTATCTGGAAGATGGGAAACTACCAGCACACCTATTGATCCAGGTGGATATCAGTGGCCACCCACCTTCTCCAACTGGCCCAAAACATGTTTCTGGCAATTTTGGTAATTTACTATTTTTAGCATTTTTTAACTTCCGGGGCCATTTTGAGGCCTTAAACGACATTTTTTTGGGAAAATGGGAAGTAACATGGATGCCAAAAGTTGTAGTTCTCGGATAGATCTTTCCAACGAGCTATCATATGCCTAAAACAGAGATCGTATGAAAAAGTTACGACCCCGGGAAGTTGATGCACCAATTTACCCAAACGGGGCCCACATGACTTTTGGCGCTCCATCTCCCAGGGTTAGGTTTTTGAGAAGGTGGGTGGCCACCGATATGACTTTTGGCATTCTCGTCTATTGTAAAAAGGCCTCTAGAGCCTCCTTGTAATCATCTTCTTGCGAATGCGAGTAGCCGTCACATCTCTTCTCAGAGATAAGCTGCCACCATTCTAGCGAGTCTTTCACTCTGTATTTTTACAGTCTCTGTACATTTCTTTCATTAATAGAAATCGTGTA
>SNQJ01S0035894.1:53407-65498 GCA_010110895.2 Picea sitchensis | reverse complement strand
ACAAACTTTGGATATGCTAGCATATCAAACATTGGGATAAATTTAGCTAGCAGAAAATGCTAACACAAACATTGGAACTAATGCTAGCATTAATCCACCTTCAAGAAATGCATAAGAAAAATATATGTTTCAAAAAGACTGTATACGATCAAAAAGTTTGGATATGCTAACATGTAAAACATTGGGAATAGCAAAGCTAACAATAAGACCTCCAATCTGTTATCCAATTAGATCGTTATATATATCGTACTTTTTATTATATAAAAAACAATGTTTTTAGTTCCCTAACTCCAACAATAGATATTATGCAAATAGTTGTGGTCAAAGGAAAAACTAATATGAAGTCAACGAATTATCGATCGCTATAGTCCCTCTATGCCTACGACAGGGACTAATAATAGGTCTTGTGATTTTACATTGACGTTAATTAAACTGCTAATAAATATCATTGTAAAATAAAATTTACAAAATTGTAAAGATCATTCATAAAAAAATTATAAAATTGTGAAGATTATTATAAAATAAAAATCTAAAGTCTTGTGGTTTTACATTGAGGCTAGATAGATCATTCACGAATAAAATTTACAAAATTGTAAAGATCATTGTAAAATAATTTTTTTTATAAAATTGTGAAGATTATTATAAAATAAAAATCTATAAACTTTTTTAGAGAAAATAAAAAGAGTCATGATCATTAAGTATAAATATTAATTAATATTTTAATAATATTATTATAATAATAAAAGAAGGTTAATTTACTTGTATGTCATGGTAATGGTGAAGTCTAAGGCTCGGATTTTTTGGGTGGTATCACAAAAGTGGTAAAGCCCTTATTTCAAGAGTCATGTCTAGGGTGTTTGCCTTCATATTTTGCTTGCCCTTTCTCTAAGTTGTGAAAAACTAAGTACATGCCCTTTTATGGAGGAAGATGAGGTGGATTATCGGGACTTGGGCCCTAGTCCTCTCCAGGTCTTTTTAACGTATGACGAATTTAAGGAAGCAAGGAACTTATCCTGCATGGCTATCATGTCTATCATTAATTATAGTGAAATTAATCCCCCATTGGGCAATCCAATCCTTGATCATCCTTCATATATGGGATCTTCTCTCTATCTCGCTGACTAGGGATGGGTTCTTCCAAGCATGGATTGTATTGCACTTTGATTTGTTGTATCGTAATATAAGGCGTAACATATTGTTACAGTTTGAGAGGAAGAAATAGAAGTGGGACCTAAGCTATATATAAGGAAGGTAAGGTTATTCCTTAAGCTATGCTCACTCTTTGAGGGGAAGAAATCGATCTCTCAAAATAGCATAGTTATGTATATAATTCATGACTGGAGGAACTACCCAAGAAGCATTTGAAAGGGTGGAAAAAATATTGATCCATCCAAACCTCGATTGACATGTCATGTGTTCATGTGTCGCTGCCTGCTAAGGTGTCTGAAAGTTCCGATGAGGGTTTGTCGGCTGAGCATTATAACTCAAATGCTCTAAATCCTAACCACTCCAGTGGAAAAAAATAGTGTATTAGGGAAAGACGTGAAAAGGTAGGGCTGGTGGTCTTAGGCTGGAAGACATCCCAAGCTATTTGGGTTTGACTTTGGTTGGTCACTTCTATGGTAAGATGGTTTGCCAAACCTCTTTGAGAAATTGGTTGGCGGAGAACTGGGGTTCAAATCTAGATTGTATTCGTGTCTTCCATGTTCTTTCTCGGGGTTGGTTATGTTTTACTTTTAGGAACCCAATGGATTTGGCAAAAATGCTCAATGACAAGTGGTTGTGGGGGCAGGTTTTGGTCTAGTCCTCCAGGAGTGGAGGGTGTAATTTGACCCTAGGAGAGAGCCTTTGAATGTCCACCATATGTGGGTTACTATGCCCGATTTACCCTTGTCTTTATGTAGGAAGGATGTGCTTGAGTTTATTGGAAATAAAATTGGCAAATTTATAAGGTTGGAAGATGGTTGGGACTCAAACCTTGATCGTCATTGGGCTCGTATTCTAGTAGAGTTAAACCTCATGGAAGGATTGTTGGAGGAAATCGAATTGGTTCTTTTAGGGTTGACATGGATTTAAAGAATTGACTACTGGAAGGTACCTTTCAGATGCTTTTTGTGTCACGAAGTTGGATATGTTCAAGTGTTGTGCAAGAACTCATTTGGTCCTAGATCTGTAGCCAAGAAGGAATGGAAGAAGAAAGATTTGGACATGCAGGATAAGGATTGTTTTTGGAAGTATGGTCTCTTTCGATTCGAATCCTGGTGAGGGTGGTGTAGCTCAGAAGGGAACAAAAGAATTGATGACGGAGGTGGCTTTGTAGGAGCAATGAGGAGAGGTCCACCTTGGTTCTCCTTGTAAGGCTATCTCTCCTTTTCCCTTGAAGGCCCTTGTCCAGGTTCTTTTGGATACTTATTAGGTAACTCTCATTGGTTCCTCCTTGTCTCTTTTGACATCCCCATCGAAGGTAGACCAACCTTTTCTTTCTTGTGAGGCCTCAGCTAAAGATGTATTTGATTCTCTTAGTTCCCTTGAGTTGGTTGTTCATGTGAACCTCTTGGACAGAAGTTAGGATCCTCCTCTATTAGTCTTGGAATGATCGAGGCCAATGAGAATTCCCACTCTTATGCATGCATTGTTTCTCATGATAGACTCCCCAAATCTCTAGTCATATATGAATATGACATTCGTTAAAAATCTAAAGTGAAGGAGGACATGTCAATCAAAGGTGGACTTTCCCTAAACAAGCCTCCTCGAGGGGGTGCAGGGAGGAAGTCCTATTTTTCTATCTCCTAGAAGCAAGATAAAAAAGATATATGAAGTGGCAGGCAAGCCACGATTGATAGGGCCCTTAGAGCCAAGAAATCCATGGAAAGGGTAACCTCATTATTTTCATGTCCTTCAATGTGCGTGGGGTTGGGGGTGCCCCTAAACTATTATCCCTAAAAGGCTCATTAAAGTCTATTGTCTAGATATTATTCTTATTCAATAAACAATGTGTGCATGTTCAAAGGAGATTGAAGTATTTTCATCTTGGCTTAAAGATTGGTCATTTAGTGAAGTTGATGAAGATGGTATGTCTAGGGTCTTCTTACTACATGGAAACTAGGTTTATCGAATGATTCTTCTTCCATGTTCAAATCAGGTATTCAGGTTGATCTCTTGGATAAATATTTGGACAATAAGCTAAGGGTTCTCAATATCTACGGGCATCATTCGGACCGTAGGAAGTACTAGGTAGATTTTGTGTCATTTGGTGTTCTCTCAGGAGGAAATGTTATTGTTGGCAGTGGCTTTAATTTTACCCTCTCTCTTAGAGAGGTCTGGGGAGCTCGTCCTCATCATGATTCGTTGGGCGATTTTTTCCCATATTTTGGAATATTTGCATTTGATTGATTTGGAACCCGTGAAGTTGGTTTCCACTTGGTGTAATTGGTGTAGAGATGATGAGGGAATATCAAAATGATTGGACGGGTTCATTTTTCGAACACTCTCTTAGATAGAAATTTCCTAGTTAAATATTGGGTTGGCTCAAATATCCTGTCAAATAACTTACCCCTTCTTTGTAAAATAGAGAAGGAGGGAAGGAAGACGACGTCCCCTTTGAATTTCAATCATGTGTGATTGGTGGAAAAGGATTATAGAAATTTGATATTATTGGGATGGAATAATTTGCATGCAGACATCGACTCTTCTTTCATGAAGTAGTTTTCCGACAATCTCAATATGGCACGTAAAGCCTCTAAACTTTGGGCCAAATCTTATAAAAATAAATCTCGTGCGATACTCCTAGAAGTTGAAGAGAATATTAATCGGTTGTTTGAGGAGACTCTTTTGGTGTCTTTGTTGACAATGAGAGGATGGCTCTCTTGTCCCTCAAGGCTCAGAGGCAGGAATTATTGAACAAAGGATAAATTGCATTGTAGTATTCCAATCACTGATATTTCGTTTTGTTTGGGTTCTGCTCAATGCTAAAGGTTTCCCCACTAACTGTTGAAGTGTTTTATTTATTTGATAGTTTAGATAATGGATGTAAGTAGTGTGTATGCAATTATCAGGCCATAATATATAAATCCTACCTACTAAAATTCTCAATATTCAGTGAGACTACTACCCAAAAATGATTGTTGTAATTAATTATTAAAATAACATAAATTACAATGAAACTTCAACAACCATAATGACAAGGAAATAAGGAACCTGGTGTATAAATTTGAGAGTGGTCTCCTTTATATATGAGTTTAGATATATAACAGTAATACTATTGACTTAACTATAGGTCTATATAATGCACGTGTTGTTATGAACTCTCCTCAAGATGAAGTATATAGGTGTAGTGGTGAGAATATGAGACAACAACTCCCCTTGCCTTTAAGACAACAATCAACAATTCGATTAGGATCCCCCTCTGAAGAAAATAGACCAACAAGTAATTTAGTTCATCCAACTTGCAAATATGTTCCCAAGTTCAAGGAAATCGTGCCCATGTTGGAGTAACTCATCACACCCATGTTTCCTTTGATTGGTCCTTGAAAGGAGTGACCCCTTTCCTTTGGAAATCGTACACAACACTCACAAATCAAGGTAGATGCGCCCAACACACAAAATGTAATCTCAATTAATAATGAAGCGCCAGAAGATGACTGCCAACAAGAGGAACTCATCTTATAATCTATCCTCGGGCTAGAATATCTGTCGAGCCTCTCAGGAATGCACTAGGGTGTATAGTTGCAACACAGAAACCAGTAGATGAACAAGGGTTTCCAAAACCCTAGACTCTTTCCTCAAGCACTCTCCAAAATCTATTTTCCAAATGAGTGAATGCAATAATATCCTAGACTCCTCCTATCCCCTTTTATTTTATACTTCTAACTTGAGCTTTTCTTTCCTTCTCTTATGAATGTGGGATAATAACCCCACTTGAATTTTTTGTCATTCTTCATGTTCCCTTGATTATTTTCCACCCTAGCCCACGGGAACTCAATTAGGCTAGTGGAATTCTCTCTTAGAGAGATTAGGAATATGGAGACATTACATGCATGGAGACTCAAGAGCAGGGATATATGGATCTAGGAATACAAAGTTATTTCCTAAGTTTACTAGCCATCGTAACAGTCTCAACACTATATAGGAATTTCAAAATGTGAATGGTGAGGTTGTCTCTTCTTTCCAGGATAAAGAGGAGGCAGGGGCTCTTATTTCCAGGAGATATTTAAGAACTGCCTCATTGTCTAATAGGTGATATCTTGAAAGTTCTTAGTTGAGTTCCCCATGTGACTGATGATGATATGAATGCTTCTTTGGAAGCTGATATTTTGAAGGAGGAGCTCCTGTCAACCCTCCAGTATCTCAAAAAAGGTAAAATCATGGGTCTAGATGGGTTTTTGGTTGAATTCTTTATGGGTTTCTACAACCACATAAAAGAGGACATGTTAAAGGTGGTTTAGGAATCAAAGAGGATGGGCAAAATGCTTGGTTCTTTGAATTCTACTTTTCTAACATTAATCCTAAGAAAGTAGGATATGAACGCCTTGGAATATTTTAGACCTATCTCTCGTTGAAATGTTATCTACAAGGTGGTGGTGAAGATTTTTGCGAATAGATTGAAGCCCATTCTAAACAAACTTATTTAAGAGGAGAAATTTGGTTTCTTAAGTAACCAGTGCATTCATGATGTCGTGGCAGTCACTTAGGAAGCCCTTCATTCTATAAATCTCTCAAACTCCTTGGTGGTGGTTTTAAAGTTGGACTTGTCTAAAGTACCTTACGATATCTAGTTAGTTGGGTGTATCTATGATTGGTGTTAATTCAAATGGGCATGAACTTGGCTTTGATTAACTAGATTATGGGATGTGTTCAATTTGTCTCCCTTGCGGTGCTTATTAATTGTGCTCCCTCCATATTTTTCCATGCTTCTTATGGCCTCGGGAAAGGTTTTCCTCTATCACCTAAGTTCATGTTCCTTTTGATTTTGAAAGTCTTAGTGTTTTAGTTAAGGATTTGAAGCGAAGAGGGGATTTGAAGGGAGTTAATATATCACCATTGGAAGTCATTACTCACCTTCTTTTCATCAATGTCGTTCTCCTCTTTTGTGTGAGGTATCCAAAAAAATTTCTAGAGATCAAAACAATTCTTGATCTATATTGTTTGGTTACAGGTACGAAGTTCAATCTTTCCAAATCGAGCCTGTTATACAATGCCATGTTTGTTGAATTTTTGGGAGCTTTATATTTGGCCCTCCCCTTTCTTCGATAAGTTATTGATGCTAGGTTTAAGTATTTGGGGTTTTTTCTTAAGCCAAATTCCTACAGGTTCTCGGATTGGTTATGGCTCTTTAATAAAATTGAGGCTTGTATTTCAATTTGGGTAAATCGGTGACTCTCCAAGGGAGGTCAACTTATCCATTTCAAGTCTAATATGTAAAGCATCCATTTGTATTAGGCCTCTATAGTTAAAATTTTGAAGGGTATTCTAACCAAAATCAGAAACAAGAGATTTCAATTTTTTTGGTCTAGCAAAAGGTATTTTGAGGGCATCCTCTTGTTATTGGTCGACTATTGATCTTCTTAAAAAGCTTGGAGGGTGGGTAGTGAAAAATATGTATCTCTTTTGTCAAGTGCTAGCAGTGATGAACATGTGGAGGCTTAGCTATAATGATTCCTTGTGGGGAAGAGTTATGAAATTCAAGTACTTGGGTGGTATTTCCATCGAGGATTGGTTTAGGTAGCCTAGGAAGTCTACTAAGAACAGTTCTCTAGTTTGGAAAGATTTGTTTGAGGATTTTCCGTTGGTTGGTAATTGAACAACGTGACATATTGGAGATTGATGGAAGGTATGGGTGGGTGAACACCCTTGGATAGGTGTTGATGCTAGTTTTCATCTCACAGGTAATCTTAGCTCAGATGTTCATGGCTAGGATTTGATTTTTCTTTTCAATTCACAGTCTCAAACCCACCATGAGTTTGGAGTGAGATGGTGGAAGTCTTATTATGAGTTGGGTTTATAAGGTGCTTTGATAGTTGAATGGAAATGGTATGCTAACAAGCTATGTGCTAACTTCATTAAGCTCTTTGATGATGATATTAACTCTCTGGCAAGGTCAAAAAATCCATTAACAAGAGTCTATACAGTGAAATTGGGATACACTACCCAGGTGGAATCCCAATTTCTTGGTGATAAGGTTTGTTGGTGGGATCAAGTATGGAAGCTTTATGGTCCACTTAAATCCAAGATTATATTATGGCTAGCTTTAAAGAATAAGCTTCTCACTTGGGAAAATGGCCTCAAGTGTGGATAGATTAGTCTGCATAGGTGTTCATTATGCAAAGCTGATTTAGAATTTTTTGATCATCTATTTGTGTCATGTGCTTATCTTAAGGAAGTTTGGCATATTATTTCCCATAAGTTCAACACAAAGTCTAATTTGTCCAAGTTGGGTTTGGTCGACTGTGTTTTAGATTGGTTTATGGATGCATATGTGTCTTGTTTTAAGTCCTTCCCTTGTCATTTGGTGTATGTTGTTTGGTGGGCTCATAATGTTTTTATTTTTCACAATATCCTTATTCCTATGGAGGTGACAACCAGTTTGGTGGAAACAATTTCTCTTGAGCACAAATATGAGTCCAAATTCAAAATCCTGAGGGTTCGAGTCATGCCTCAACTAAAATTTGACATTCCTTGGGGGTTTTTCAATGGGGCCAGCTAGGGTATTCCTCCCAAATGTGGGATTGGGGTGGTTATTTTCCTAAACCAGTCCCATTATTTCCATGTCAAGTATGACCCAGGGAACAGTTTGCATACTAAGGTTGAGTTCTCTCCCATATGGACTCTCCTCTATTTTTCCTCAAGCACAATGTAAGGAAGCTACAAATCAAAGATAGTCATTGATTGTGCCACCAAACGAAACAAGGTTGGTGTGGTTCGTCTAAGGTACTTTTTGTAAGAAATCTAGGCCTCTCTTCATTATTTTGAGTGGGCTTCCTTCTCTCATATATACAGGGAGCTCAACATGTATGTAGACTCTCTCTCCCCAAACAATCTCTCCTACTTAATGAAGTGTCTTTTGCTTTCTATGAATTTTTCGAAGGGGTAGAATGGGAAGATATGGAGTTTCACTTCTAACTCTTGTCGTTGTTTGATATATATATATGTGTGTGTGTGTGTGTGTGTGTGAACACATTTTTTATAAAGGACTATTTATTACCTGGTTCATTTTCTATAAAAGACTATTTATGATATGGTTCATGACTTGGTACATGTTGTAGGAGTTCATTCTCTCGTTGTGTACTTGTCCAAAAGTCAACTTAAGTGATCAATTTTATCATTTGTATTTGTATTTGTATTAATCCTTAAAACAACTCCATTATATTCTCTTTATTGAATACAAAGATTTTTATTCAAGGAAAAAAAATATTATAATAATGAAAATATGTATATCTATATATATAACTTATTTTTACAAATACAAATATTTTCTAAAAGTAAGATTTTATAAACAAACCTTTTGAGATCAGGGATTTTGCATACCCATGACACCAACATAGAAACTTCGCACTCACAATTGGCAGCTTCCTCTCGGAAACATTGATTACAAACCTTAATGGTAACTTGATAATAAGTCATGGCATTAATTTATTAAATGTCTTTTGATCCGTCGTTCAAATGCTTGCAAATCGCTCAGAGGAAAACTTTGCAGGGTTTTCTCTCATCTTAATCTGAAGTTCTACACTGCTCCTCACGGAGCAAAAAGTTGGGCGATCACAACGTCACGTGGAAAAGAGAGAAGGCGTGATGGTTATTATACGACTGATAATTTGTCGAGCAAGCAAACTAGGTAATGAAAGTGACTCACGTCTATTCTATTCTATTCTATTCTAGGTAATTGCAATTCTATTCTAGCGGTCTCACTGATTCCATGTATCTCATTTCGCTAAAATCTGAGTTATACCACAAATTTTTCCATTCAAATGATTTGGAAGAATGGAACTCATTTAAATACAATGCTCAGTCTTACTTCGACTACAGTTGTCCTCAAGGCTTCGCCTTTCTAGCATTTACAACTTTTGCATCGCTTTTCACTTGGTAAACTTACTCTGGTGAGGGTCGGTGACCCGGGTAGCATTCAGACACCTTGTGAGAGGTGAGGCCCGGATGGATAAATAAGACCTCGATAGCATTTGGGCACTTCGTGAGAGGTGAGGCCGGGATGGATAAATAACTATGTAAGTACATATTTAATTTTTTTTGTAAATAAAAAAGGGGTAAATCCTATTACTATGTTGTTATTGTATAAAAAAGACATATGTCATAAGCCTATCCCCTGTTCCACCAAACTAGTGGAAACCGGAACAGGTGGCCGCCTGTTATACTTTCGGTCAAAAAAACCATCCACCACTTGCCCTGCCAGTTAGAAACCAGAGCAAGTGGCGGATGTTTGTCGTGACAGATTTGTCTTTGCAAGCTAGAACAAACTAACAATTACTGGGAAAAAAAAAACTAGACAGAAATTATGCAGAGTCCCAGTACAGAAAACTAGAGAAATTATGCAGAGTACCAGTACAGAATAACAAGAAGCTAATCATTGGCACTAGGGGGTCTGTCATCCGAAGCTCCAGAGAGAGTGTCGTCATTGGGCTGTAACACGAAGGACAATGCTGCTTGGTCGGTGCATTCAAGAATGCGTCGAAGAGCATGCCAATCTGCTTTTTAGTGAGGGTGTCCTGATGAAGCTGGTCCGCCATGTGGCTTCTAAGATCGAAAATGAGCTTCATCTGCTCCTGGTTGAAGGGACTGTGGGGAGCTGGGTCGAATTCTGGAATTGCATTTAGTGGTGGAGGCACCAAGATGAGGAGGTTCTCCTACGTGGTGTTGGTGGAACCATCCTTGACCGCCTCAGCTCCCACATCAGCTTCGCTGGTGTTGTCCTGGAGGGAAGCCTGAAGCCATGTGGAGGAGTTCCTCCAGGAATTCTTCCTTGGCAATGCATGTGGCGCCTTCCATGGTAGCCTGGGTACCTGTACTAGCTTTGTTGGTGCTGGGGAATAGTAAATTGTGTGGGACCATGTAGAGGAGGGATTCTTGTGGAACCTGGATAGGTTCCTCTGGAAATTCCTCTCCGGCGTAGGCCATCGGTAGAGTTCGTGGCCTTGTGCTTCGCTTTGTCCTGGCAATGGACAAGGCCCGTTCCAATTGCTACAGAGATCTCTGTCGGGCAGCGTAGTTGTATGAGGCAGGTCCACGTCTCGAGTTACCTCTCTCTCTCGACATGGTTGAGCTAAGGGGGCAAATAATCCACTGAATTACTGCTAGGAGAACCCACTGCACAATAATCCAATTCTCAGAGAAAGCAAGGTGACGGAGCTCGAAGGCGAAATAATGTCAGTCAAGGTTGGGCGGGAGAGATATCCCTGGGGTGGACATGAACGTTGTACTCACCCGCCTCCTACCATTAATCCTCAAGACCACCATTAACCAAACTCGAGGGAGTTGTCATCTCTTCCTCTGCAAGTAATTAAGGTCGCCCTCCCTTCAAGACTGTGGTGAGGGACGACGGTTGGTCATATTTATGGCTGAAGTCATGAGAGGGTTGTGTGGCCTCATTTCGCTACGTGACACCCCATCCGAGAATGTAAATACATATTTAAATAACAACATATAAATTAAAATTTATTCATTAAAAAATTTGATTCCTCTCATGACTTGATAAATCCAAGTTTAAAATGGATCTAAGCTTTAAGAAATGATAAAATTTAATTCAATAAACAATTTAGAGTGAAAATCTTGAAAAGTTTTAAAACATTGTGTAACTATATCTTCTTTATTTTTTATATTTTACACCAAATTATGAGAAGAATATAATTTGACAAGAATATAATTTTCCAAATCTTCTTTTTAGATAAAAAAATAGTAATTTTTTAAACATTAATAAAATTGGAATTTCAATCCATAACTTTTCTTGAATTTTTATGATTTAAAATTAGACAAAACTCTTATAAATATTATTTCACCATAAATAAATTTTAAACTAAAATCCATTTACTATAAAACTAATTTACTCTAACTCTTAACATAAAATTAATATTTAAAATGTTTTTTAAATATAAAATAATAGCATACACCATTTACATTTTAAAATTCAACTTTTAAAATTTTACATTACTTTTTATTATATAAAATTTTCCATTACTTTTTGGTATATATAAATTTATGATTAAATAATAATAATAATTGATATTATACACTATAATTATAATTTAAAATTTAATAGTCAGTTTTTAAAATTTTAAACTTTTTATTATTATTGTTTTGTTGACTTTAGAAAAGTTTTTGACATGGTTTTTAGGAAAAACCTTTGGAATAGGTTGGAAGAGACAAAAGTGCCTCTCGAGTTGAGGGTTGCTGCAATAAGGATGTATGAGAATGTTATTGCTAATTTTAAAAACATTGAGGGTTGGTCAAAAGAGATTAACTGCAATATCAGAGTNAAATTAGAAGAATGCTTGGAAAACGCAGGTTGTTTCGGCCCTACTCTCACTGGTATAGTCATCAATCTTCTTCTTTATGCCGATGATATTGTTCTTATGGCAAGGAGTTCCCATGATCTTGAAAACCAACTAAGAATCCTCAAGGATTTTTGCTCCAATATGGGTATGACTGTTAATACTGATAAGACTAAGGTCATGATTATTCAATCCAATAAGATCTCTTATGATACCTTGGTATATGACAACAACAACTTGCAGGAAGTGACTTCATACAAATATCTTGGAATTGATATTCACCACAAGCTTAATTGGAATTATAGCATTGAGAAAAGGATTATTGGGAGATGGAAAGCTTATTATGGGCTTGAAAACAATTGTAAATTAGCTGAACTTTGGAGTTCGGATAAGAAGAAACTCCTCTTTGAGACTCTTGTTACACCTGTTATTCTTTATGGATGTGAAGTCTGGGGCCGTAGTATCTCTTGTGAATCCTGGACAAAGATAGAGAAAATACAAAAGAATTTTATAACCTATAATCTCAAAATTAAAGGAAATATGCCCTATCCCATCCTCCTCGTAGAAACAAGCCTCTCCCCCATTGAGAGCATGGC
>SNQJ01S0035894.1:30309-47902 GCA_010110895.2 Picea sitchensis | reverse complement strand
TAATCATATTGAAATGTTTAAATATCCAAGCTTTATAGTGATTGATAATTCCAAAGTTTATAACCTTGTATTGTGATTTATTTTTTTATTTGTGCTACTATTATTATTACCTGCTGAATGTATTTGTATTGAAATGTATTGACGCTTTTTTTGAGGTGCTTGAATAGGCCTGACAACTTAAATGTTTACATGACGCGAGGTCCTCCAACAGGACTGACAACTTAAATGTTTTCATACCACGAGGCCCTTAGACAGCTTGACAACCTTAAATGTTTATCTAAATACGCTTCTCAGAGTACATTTTTCCTCGAAATTTTCCATACAATGTTGCAGTGATTTTGGACAATATTGTTGTCTAGCGCCAGTTGAATAGGCATTTTTTATTTTTTGCAATGCGATTTCGTCATCGTTGAAGCTACATACATTGTTTACTGGTTCAGTGAGTGCCTCTTCTTCTCTGGTTCGTCGGTTGTTGTTTGGTTCACAATTCGACCTGAGCTTCTACCTTTCATCGTTTCAGAGTAAGTTTCCATGCCATAGTTTAATCTTCTATTCCTTCTTTGTTGTTCAGTGTTTGCAATTTTCAAGTAAGAATGTTTGCTTATTTCTACTAGCATGCTCATCATATGTTTTTGGTTCCTTCTGTGCTTCGACTGCAGTTTAGTAATCATTGGAGATACATATGTCGTTTACTGGTTCAGTGGTTGTTGCTTGTTCGTTGGTTCGTCGGTTGTTGGTTGTGTTTGTTTGGCTCAAGTTTACAAATTGGTGCCTTGTGGCTGCAATTGGGCCTGTTCGTGCTTTCTCGTTGGTTTGGTGCTTGCTATTTTATTTTGTTTACTTAGGCTTTGCATGGTTGGGGTCCTGTGCCGGTGGTTGGAGCAGTTTTTTTTTTTTTTTGTACTATTAATATTTTTTTGGGCGCTTTACGGTGTTCACCCCCTGCACCCACGAGTGGACATGCGATTGTGTTATTTTCCCTATCTGGCGAGGTCGATATATGTTCTGCTGTGAGATTTTGTTGGTGCTTCAGTGTTGACATGATAGAAAATAGTTGCATGAAAAATAGTTCGACAAGTACATGTGCAATTCAATATCCGTTTTTTTTTTGTTAAAATAAAACATATGCAAGCTGCACTTATAAACCATGTATGGTGAAATGTGCCCATGTGACAATACATGTTCTTTATCCTTTACGTAGACTGGTGTGTGCACGATACAATTTGTCTTGTACTTGAGATATGATATGTACAACAAAGATACTGCAAAATTATATTTCTGTGTCTGGAAGCATGTCTGGGTAGTTTGCCACGGAAAACCAAAATCTTGTATCATGGGCACACCAGTCTGTGTAGAGGATAAAGAACATGTATTTCCATGAGTGGAAGCATATCTTGATACTTTTCCATAGAAAACCAAAAAGCGTTTAGCTACAACCATGCAATTTCGTAATATTTTGTGGCTTGTAATATATTTTGGGTAGGGGAAAAAATTACATAATTACAACTATGGATGGAGAAGCGCAAAGGTTCATGTTTCTACCTATTTTTTATTCTATTCATTGAGTCTCATTTACTATATGTACATATTACTTGTTCTCCAGTGCATACCAACTTCCATTCATGTTCATTGTATTTTGTGTGTTCCCACATTCAAACAAACAGAATAGCAGGAGAAAATGATGGAGTCTTGACTTCATCGGTTGTGTTGAAACATATATATATTTTTTCTAAAAATCATTAGACTTGAAAAGTTTAATGTTGTTTAAATAAAGACAAATGTGCACTTGGACACTACCGTTGATAAAGTCTTCTGATTAATCTAATGGTCTAAATCTTTTCAAGTTGTGGAGCTGTCCATTCGTTAAAAATCTAAATCACTAAAGACAACTTTCAAAGTATCGGGTTTCAGGGTTTCACAATACTAACAGTCAGACATACAAAGAACTCCAAAGTCCCGATATGCGAAGTCGCAAAACTAGCTTGAATTAAATCAAGTTAATTAAACAATTACAATGATTACTGATAATTAACCTTATCGCAACTTCGTGTTTCGGGAATCCTGCCTCAAACAATAACTTAAAACCCTCGATAAGCGAAGTCGTGAAATCATCAATTAATCACAATTATTTATAAATGTTAAACATGATTAATATTAATTAATCAATCGCAATTTCGTGATTCGGGAATCTTAGCTTGAATTGAAATAGGTTAACCTGGGACGCAAAACCTCAAAATGGATTAAGGTAAAACATAATTAATTAACGTATAAACTCGATTTATTAACAGATAAAACACTTTTATTTTACCATTGAGTTTACGCTGATTGCGATATGGGTGATTTCAAATTTTTTTCCGATCACAAAAATTGGCCATTAATGTTATTAAATGATCAGCCTGGGGAAATGATTTCAAATGAGATCCTGCGTTAATGCCCAAATCTTTTTATTAAAAGAATTAAATGTATTGTCAGTGAAGGCATATGTAGGGCGAGGCGTCTAAGGCAAGAAAGACTTTTTCATTTTAAATTACATTCACGTTTTGGTAGAGCTTGCTTAACGAGATACTCAGTCTTCTGCGTTTTCTGTGACAAATAACAGGTTTTTAAGGACTGCTACCATGCCACCACGAAAAGAAACTAAAAAAACTAGCAAAAGTTCAGGCTAGAGTTCAGAGGTTATCTCTGACACCTCACCCAGAAGTATAAACACAGTTAAAACCTAGACGAATGTATTCAACATCCTACAGTACAAGCTAGTAAACTTCCCTGATGATTCAAGCAACAACGAAAATGAAGACTTATCTACCAAATACAAGACTATTGCTCAGGCAGAGATTCATAAGGTAGCAACAAGGCCGATTCTTTTACCCTACAATGACATGATTAAATGGGCACTGGATCATGTGGATGTTCCAACTAGAATTATTTTAAATTCTCAGAAGGTAGTTGTTGGGTCATTTCGTTCGGAGCACATACATGTGATGTATAAATTGTCTTCAACGCCAATTTTTTTTTATAATGCCAGTGTTCTAGAGAATTTTAGCAAGAAGGAGTGTGATCAATATGGAAAGAATATTTCCGACTTGATTAAATACTAGTGCTCATGCACCGAAAAGTTTGGAGTCGATTCTCACGGCATATACTCAATCTCATCGCTAGAACCACAGTTCATGTATATAGCCATGATGATGTGCAGACTTTATGGAAAAGAGAACACAAACCATTTATTTCTACCATGGGTACCCATTATACACACAGTGGCGGAAGGTTATTCTTTCGACCGGGCCAAGATATTGTCGGACAGTCTAACTAGTGAAATTACAGAATACCAGACAAAGAAATACAAGGGCCAATAAACTTCATTTTACATGTCATCTTATATCATGGACACCATCTGTTTCATGACACCTTTCCCGCCAATGGGTTGGAGCTAGACTCTAGATAGTGCAGAACCAATTCATATTTATCATTCAAAACTCTGGGAAGACAAGGCGAAGGATTTCTTTTATGAATTCTGTAATTGGGTAGTGGTGCCAATGCACATTGCTATTTTTTGTCACTCACCTCCTAGAATTTCAAACACAGTTGTGGCTAACCTGGATAAAGTGGCAGACTAGTACATCGAGTAACACTTCTCTTATATCAGAGTTTTTGGTTGCTCAGTTCCCCCATATGCTTTACCGCAATTTTTACTAGACCGACTGGTGTGCCTTTAGGTCGCACGAAAAATTGTACTCGGTGGGATTAGCAAAGAGCTCAAAGCAGTGCAGAAAAAGGTATGGCCATATTTTCCCTTATAGATTGGTGCATTTTCTTTATTGGATTTCGGCCACTCCAAAGTGGAGGTTGCGGCCTTAGAAGAAATAAGACTGGTTAACATTGAATTTAAGAAGCACGACCCGCAGAAGGTCGTGGGAAACCATATGGCTAGTTGCAATCTTAAAAAGTATGAACATGAAGAATCCCCTCACGATGAAGTGTTCCGAGGGGTGAGATCTTACCAAGAAGTTCTGAGCCGAGTTCGAGCTCTATTACCTGATAAAATGATTGATTTTTACAACTTCCAAAAGCATCGAAGAAGTAGTCTTCCAAAAGTATTACAAGGGGGAAACCCAATGTCTCCTGCTACACAGCAAGAAGAGACCCAGAATCCAGAAGTTGGGAGTTCTAGCAAACAAGAAGCCCTGGAAAACTCAGAGAAATCTGAGATATCGACTCAGAAAAAAGATATCTCGGTGACAGAGGTATCTGATGACCAGGCCAAAGATCAATCCGAGACATTAATAAAACAAGGAGAATATAGGCCATTGTCTTCATCAGATAAATCGACTATAGATGGAACCGAAAAACAATTATCTACAGAAATCGACAACCGCATTCAGGTTGTCATGCCATTGCAATTCACCAGAAGAAACCCCAATGCAGAGGTAATAATCATAGGAGATCTCATTCCTATCCCTATTGAAGAGATACCTCCCTCCTATTTATTTTTCAGTAAGAAAAGGAAAAATGTGGTGAAGAAAGAAATGCACCAGAAAGAGGGTGCAATGATTAAAAAGCACAAAGTACTATTGGATGGACAAAATTTGGAAGAATAATACTTTTCTACAGAGGAAGCAGGATCCTTGGGAGATTTTGCAACAAATAACCTATTCTCAGTTGATAATCTGAAAGAAAAACTGAAGTAGAAGAATCAGGTGATAAGTGAGTTACAAAATCAAATAAAGACTACAAAAAAGAATGTCAGAGATGAAGTCAATAAAGGGCTTGAACAAGATAGAGCTAGTGATAAACAGGAAATCCAATAGCTCAAGTACAATCTTGATGAGATGCATAAGAATATGCAAGTGAGCGAAAGACAGGCTATCCAACAAGATGAGTTGGTAAAGCAATTGCAAGACAAGGTCAGTTCCACTGAGAAAATGGTTGTGGATACAACATTGTTTCAAGATCAAGCATTGGAAGTGCTAAAGAAACTAGAAATAGCACAACAAAGCCTTTTTCTAAGGTAGGAATCATCCAAAATCATTTTCGGGAAGTAAACCAATCATTGGATAATATTGGTTTCAGAGAAAAGGAGGCTACTGCAGCCCGAATCACTTTTCAAAGAGTGGTTGTGTCATTGGCTAGAGAAGAAATAGTTGTAACTCCCAGATTGACTATTGCAGAACAGGTCAGAGGTGATATAATATTAAGGACATGGGAGGCCAATATAGCCGAGAGTAAAAGAACAACCAAGGAAATAAAAGAGGATTGTGAAAAGGTTTTCCATTTTCTTAGCAAAGAATCACTATGCCTCAGAAAGGATGATGGTTCTAAAATACTAGGACAAATCAATATTGTAAAGCATCAAATTGACATCAAAGAAAACTTAGAGGCAACTCAAGATGAAATTTCACAGCTAAAGCAGGTTGACATCACTCAAATGTATAGATGGCTAGTAAAGCCAAATTTACAGCTACAATCAATGATTTCTGAAGATTAAATGATTGAAGACAGGTTGCCACAATTACAAAAGAAGTTGTATCTTTTTGAGGCAAAAGATGTGACAGAAACTTCTAGACTAGTAGTACAATTTCTAAGCAGGTGTGTGGAATGTCTTGAGCGAGGAAAATTGAGTACTTCAAAGAATTAATGATGTAACATGTACATATCTGTTTATGTTGGTATGAGAAATAGATAAAGAAGAACCAAGTCAAACAGTTCCAGTTTTCATTTTGTAACCATCATTACCTAGGAATAATGAGAATTCCAACCACCTAGGGTTGAGAATCTCTTGTATAAATATATTCTCAAAAGACTAAAGAGAGGTTGGATTTTTTCCATATGTAGTTGAGAAAGCTCTCCTCATTGAGGATTAATATAAATACAGATCAGAGATTCCACATTTCGTTCCTTTGAGTTATGTGTTCTTCTGTCTTTCCATATTCTGTTATCTTTTTATATATCTCTTTGATGAATTCTTAATCCCAACTTAGTACAACATCTACTGTGGTTACTTTTCATTTAGTAATTTAATAGCGCACACTTTTTCCTTTGTTTTACTGTTAGTAAATACAAGACCTGCGAGTTAATCGGATTACTACATTTTATGCTTCATTTAAAGTTATATCATCTATTTTATTCTCCTGTAGCAAAGTAAGATTCTTCTGTAATAGATGCCTTGCTTTTTCTAACAACTATATGCTTTTCTCTCATTACACCCATGCTTTTAATTTTAACTCAGACATGAAAGACGACCTCTGAGCTATTATGTTGTTCATTCATTTGTAGGAATTTTTCTCACATAACAAAGGTAGAAACACACAAACACTAAAAACCTTCTTTATTTCTGGATGCCTTGACATTATACTTTGGAGCTTTAAGTATAAACTCAGGAACAACATGTTGAAGAGGATATAGAAAGGTACATGATTTCATATTGCGTTGTTTTGTATTTCATTTATTGTCTGTATATGTGTTCACCTAGTTTGTTGTATGTAGATGTTACATGCCTTCCTACATAATAACTTATCTTCATTACATGTCTTCTTGCATACTAACCTCCTTCATGTCTGTTGTATTTTTCCATTTAAACAAACATAATGGCTGAAGAGGACGATGGAATCTTTGGCTAGAATGTAGACAAGGAGTTATAGAGGTGGATACCTGTACTCTTATTTCATATTCTGGTGTTCAGTATTTCATTTACTGTATGCATATTTGTTGTGCTTGTTCTGTTGCTTTGCACCTTATTTTCTTCCTTCAAATATAATTTTTTGGGTTTACCTATATGTATATACTACGTATCTTTCTGCGTATTCTCATGTGAATCATATTCTGTTTGATGTTACATTGGAATAAATAGAACTGTTTCTCTTTCTTTTACATGACTAACTTTCCTTCATGTCCATTGTATATTCGACATTACTACCTTGGAAGAAACAGGTTGGTTTGACAGGAAGATGAATTGTTTTGTGCAACAACAGAGGGTTCTATGGTACAATCTTTGAAAAGGTATACCAACTTTGCAATGGGCCTTTCTTCCCTCCCCATTTCTACTTTTTCCATTTTCTATTATCCCTTTTGTTTTCTAATTGCTCTGCTTAGTGGTATTTCCAAAAATGCCTTGGTGCGCCGGTTGACCGACTAACGGTTTCACAATTATGGTCATGCTTCTACCTTATTCCATACTTACCCACTTTGTCGATTGCAGGTGCCGGGTTGGCAGGTTCAATATTTCTCCCCTGGCTTCCAGGGGTCCATGATATACATATGTGTCATTGTGTCCCGCCCTCATGCCCTGTTTATTATTACACATTTTTCTAGTCAAAAAATCTGAGTCATACAATTTGACGCTCGAGTCCTTATGTTTCCTGAGTATATTCCTTGACACCCTATTTCGTATTCCACCTCCTTCCACCATGCATGTGACATTAAGAACTATTATGGACAGTATACAATTCATATACTTGTTTAGTCCTTCTGATGTTCATCTACACATGCTTGCATCAGAAAAAGTTGGACTAGTGACATGGCTATGAGAAGTCAGTGATCCCAGACATCAACAGACCGACAAGGCCAAAGGTAAAGATGCATACATTATGTTCCTAGTATGTTTACCAAACAAATATCCTCAGCTATTTATTCATCTATGGCATGGTGAATATGTTGATGTCATCTGCAATACATGGTTTGAAGTTCACAAGAAGTATGAACAAGTACAAGCGAGACGCCAAACATAACACAGGTTTCGTAGACTAAGAGGTGTGGTTGCAAAAATTTGGCTCCATAGTTCATCGAAACTATGCGTCTACATGTATATTTATGCCAGTTAAAAAAGAATACAAAAAGAAAATTGCACACTACCATTCAATAGAGGGCTTGAACAACCGTCGAACTGGACAAGTTTTGATCGGGGACATAATGGTTGTCTATAGCACCTACTTGGACAAGGAAAACAAAACTAGATCCATTATGCATGATGACATGACAGACAAGGAGGCCATGATGACAGTCACACTGACTATTCCTACACAACTTGTCCAGAAACATGCAGAAACAATATTGTCGGGTAATGGGATATCCATTACAAATTTTAATATATTGCCCAAAAAAGTATATGACCGTGGTGATTGTGATCGGATTACTTCGCTCAATGAAACAAGTTTTGTGGGAAAAAAATCCCACTTTCTGTTCAAAATATCATTTCATCCCAGGCGCGGCTATCAGCCAGCTTGCACCGAGTAGTGATATTTACCCAATCGGAACCATTGGCGCAACTGTCACACTGGCAAGAAAACTTGGCTCGCAACACGTTCTCCATATAAAGGATGGAGAGTCGGACAACGACAAGGCAATGGTACCACTTTTCATATCCAATTTTTGTCCTTTACTTTCGCATGTGCATGTATCTTGGGTAAATTACACAAATATTGCACTGTTCCATGTTGCAGCTGTAATCGTTCGATACCTAATCAAATTTGAACAACAATTGCATAAAGGGCAGTTTCCACTTATGCTCTTAAAAAATATAACAAAGAAAAGGGATGTTAGAGAAAGGATCTTTCGCACAACCCAAGAAACATTTGTAACAGAGTTGCGAGCAGACATATTACAAGATCTGAATAAACTAGATAGCTCTACAACTGTTGTGCGTATACATCCACAGAGTCATCCTCACTTTTCTTATAGAAATAGCCTTCATCAAATNGGGGGGTGCAGTTGTGTATTATATTGTTCAATGTATTAATTCCTATGCTCGCGTTTCCAGGTTGAAGATGTTTTGGTTGCAGCAAATGTGTACTCGACCCCCTTTGAGCCTGTATGTGCGAAATGCAACTCTCCTGCTTATGCTTCTGCTTTGATAAGTGATGATATGATTGATTGTCTGTGATGCGGTGAAAAATGTCCACATATATATGGACATCACCTCAATTCTGCCATCCAAACCGTGGGCAACACGACCATGCATTGTCTAACCAACTTCTGTTACAATATGTGCTTCCTAGGTTGGCAGAATTGTCGTATGAAGCTGACCTACAGAAAAAGGCAAGCAGTGTCTACATGCTGCGCGACTGTCGGATACACCAAAAATTTACCTTAAATGAGGACAATGCAATATTGCATATCAGCTAAAGAAGGAAAAAAAAAAGGACAAGAAAAAAAAAACAATATCAAGCTTTGGCAGGAAACGAAAATATCTCACATGTCTCTGTAATATTTCTTCAACACCCAGATGAATGTTCGTCGGACTTGAGTACTTGAGATTTCATGCGCATAAGATTGTTCAATCCAAAAATGGGAAGCATGGAAGAAAACCCCATATATCCCATGGCCCTAGTTATTTTATCGTGGGAACATATACCATATGTAAGAGAAAACCAATGCCATGATGTCTTTTCTTTGTATATCAAATTGTTTGATGCAAAGAACGATGTGTGCTGCTCTATGGAACCTTGTAGGAATTTGCTTGCAACCTATTTGGAGTTTAGTTGGTTCTTGGTTGTATGCTTCGTCTGTCAATTTGTATATCGCGGAACTCCGAGTGTTGTTTGGAGGACAAAGAACAATAGAATTGCAATTTTTTAGCCAGCTAGCCCGCAAGTCCGCCTGCCAATTTGTATGGCGTTGTGACGCAAATGTAGTATGTGGCTTGTTTTAGTACTTTTCCTTGATTGATGAACTTGGTAAAATTAATCTCCTGGAATAATTTGATATAAACGAATGTATACTGTGCGAAGTCCAATTGTGCTATCATATTAACAAGAGGCCCTTAAAATTCAAATTGGTTATTGTTTTTTTTTTTTGATAGAAACGGTTAATGGGATTTATATTAAGAAACAGCGGCAAGCCACTGGTGCGGTTACATAGAGGCCAGAATTACAAGAGTTACATAGTCCAGAGACCAGAATTACAGAGAGTAACATTACTATAGAGACTACAACTTTTGAACATTAACAACACTTAGATGCCTTGAATGGCTGTTACAAAATACCAATAAGAGATATTTCTTGCTTTTGGAAGTGCTTTCTGGTTACTCCTTACCTTTTCCCTTGGGCTACTCTCTTTCATCCTTCCATTCCTTGTTCAACTGCTCCATTTGTTGCTCCAGGCTCCTCACTCTCGCTTCATGGTCTTGCTTTGGATTTTCCATGTCTTTCCTCAGCTTCCACAGCTCTTCGCTCAGTCTAGACCTTGTGTAGAGAATGTCATTCTCTAGCACCTCCATTCTTCTCCCTGCCTCGCTATCTAGGCTCTGCAAAAAATCGTCCAAGTTGACCAAGAGGCCACGCAACTTCTGCACCTCCTCCTCTAGCACTGTAATTCTTTCTTCCATGGTTGGTTTAGAGCCCAAGCTTGACGCCATCGAGTTCCCTTGTTTGCAGATCTGCTGTCCCTCCACAACTCCCTGGTCTTCTCCCTATGTTGCTTCGTCTTACCCATGTTGTGTGTTGTCCCTCTTCCTATTTTGCACCTCCTTCCTTATGTCTGTGTTAAATAATGCCTCCTCAGGCTCCTTGCGCTGCTAGATTCGTTGATCGGAGGTATGGGCTGAGAATTTTTATTCACCGACCCAATGATGGTGTCCTCCCTCATTTCTGAAGGTCGTGCGATCTATTTGAGATAATGTTGTCTTGTCTTCTACTTCCCCATCTTGTCCTATGTCCACTTGCATTGTCAACCTGTTTTGAAGGCTTTACGGGATACTCCATTCGATTAATACTCCGTTGAGTCGCATTCGGCCTTTCTCCAAGCGGGCTCCCACATTGGCTTCTTCATCCGCCTGAGCATTGTTCCCTCTCAGGACATGGAACATATGGATAGAATGGAATTGTCTTTGGAGTACATTGATTTTGTCTATAACGTGCTGAAGTTGTCCATTGGCCACTCTGGTGTTCTGGTTTAAGGCTTGGATTAATATCCTTGAGTCTCCAAGCACTCTCAAATCTTGAATATTTAGGATTAAAGCTTGAGTGAGTCCTTGCCAGAGTGCAAGGGCTTCTGCTTTGTTATTGGACTCGATGCCTAAACCCCAGGCATACTTGAGGATGATATTCCCAATGGAATTGCTAATTATCCCTCCTCCCCCTGCCTCTCCTGAATTTCCTTTTGAAGCTCCATCAAAGGAAAGAAAGTTGGAGTTCAAAGAGTTTTTCCACTCTTCCATATTACTCTTATCCATTCTGAGCTCCCAGCTACAGGTTGGGGAGATTAAAGGACCGATTGATGAAATATTTTGGAGACCAAGATGTCTAATCCATCCCTCTTCTTCTTGTCCTAGGGGCCTCAGGTTTGAAGCCTTTATAAAGTAAGGCACACTCTCACTGAAAAGAGCTTTTATTCTAGTAGCTACTTGGGCTGTGGTTCTCTTTTCTTCTCTGAACAGTCGGTTATTCCTTTCAAGCCAGATCTTCCAAAGGATGAAATTTGGAATCGATCTCCAAATCGCTAAGAGGTAACCTTGATTGGCTTTCCTAAACGGACAAAGAGCCTGCCAGTTCGAGAGCACAAGATGGATTTCCTACGGGAGGATAGGGGCCAAAGCTCCTAGCCCAAGGGCTAGTTTCCAGACCTCACTGGCAAAGGGGCAAACCAACAGCAAGTGATTCGTCGATTCCTCTTCCTGAAGACAAAGAGGACATCTAGTGGGCCCTGCCCACCCTCTTTTCCTAAGATTTTCTCCCGAGAGAACACCCTTTTGAGCCACTGTCCAAACAAACATATCAATTTTCAGGAGGGATTTCACTGTCCAAATTGCCTTTCATATTACAGGATCTGGGGGAACTTGGGGAGTTGAGGTGAGGTGGGAGTAACCTGTAGCAGTAGTGTAAGGCCCTGCACGCTGGCCCCAACCTATCTTGTCTTTTATTTTTTCACAGAGGGGGGTTTTCCCTTGCAGTAAATTATTTAAGTTGATCCACTCTTCTTCCAAGTCGTGGGGTAGATTTGCAATTTCCCACCTGGACCAGGAGATATTTTCATCATTTATCCAGGCCGAGATGTCCCACAGCTTGTGTATATTGTTGGTCTGCATCCAGTCTCTTAGGAGCCTTAGATATTGACTTGTTGAGAGTGCTGGTTCACCTAGGATTGAGTCCTCCCAGATGCTGATATCTTTCCCATTTCCTGGTATCCAAGTGATTTGCGTAAGGAAGGCCGACAACACCTTCTGAAAAAGGATGAAGATTGGAGAGCCCTTCCCTAGCTTGGTTGGATTCCCTAGAAATTTTTTCCTAGGCCCTCGAAAGTATTTTTTCCAGAGGGATCTTTTGCTCCAATTGGATTTTCCTGAGATTATATTCCATAAGATTTTTTCCCCCAGGGCCCAGTTTTGCGTTTGGAGGTCCTTGAGCTGGAGTCCCCCTTCTAGGAAAGGTTTTGAAATTTTCCCCCAATTGATGAGATGCAGCTTCCTTCCCATTTGCTTTCCTCCTTCCCATAGAAAGTGCATGATCAGAGCTTCTATTTTTTGTATTACATATCTAGGTGCTAACAGGAGGGTGCTTTGATAAATTGGAATACTTGTTAGCACTTCTTTTATGAGAACTACTTTGCTTGCTATGTTCAGCCAGTTAGCCCCCCAAGAGTGGATTCTGTTTTTTATTCTCTCTATCATATTATTCCAATGTGTAGCTTTTGGAATGGTTTTGATGATAGGGACTCCCAAATATTTAAACTCTTCCCAGTTGGTGCTGCCTTCTATTCCAAGGATTCTTGAAATTTCATGCATTTCTCCTGGATTGATATTCCACCCATAGATTTTTCTCTTGGCCGAGCTGATCATGCTACCTGAGATGTTTGTATTTTTGTCTAGCTCCTTCTTGAACTTCTTAGCTGTAGCTGGGCTTGCACCTCCAAGTAGCAGTGTATCGTCTGTTAATTGGGCATGGTTGATGTCCTTTACCCCATTTGTAATTCGAAGGCTGGAGAGATTGAGTTGCCTTTGCTCGTAATCTAGTTGGAGACTAAGGACAGAAGCTTGGAGAGCATAGAGAAGAGGGGAAAGGGGGAAACCTTGTCGGAGTCCTCTGGTTGCTTGGAAGAACTTTGTGGCTCGTCCGTTTACCAATGGTGCTATCCAGGGCCCAGAGATGCAAGCTTTGATCTAGTTAATGAAGGAGGAGGCGAAACCAAATCTCTCCATCACTTGGAACAGAAAATTATGTCTTACCATGTCAAACGCATTTGCTAAATCGAGCTTGACTATCATACCTTTGTCTTTCCGTTGGAGACTTGAGTGGAGGGCCTCTTGGACCAGGATGATATTTTCCATTATGTGCCTTCCTTTAATAAAACCCCCTTGATTTTCCGGAATGATAGCAGGAAGAAAGTTTTTTAATCTGTTCACAATGATTTTGGTGAGGATTTTATAGTTGGTGTTGCAGAGGGAGATAGGACAGAACCTGTCAAAGATGGATGCTCCTCTTTCCTTCGGGATTAGCGCTAAGAAGGATGAGTTTGTTCCTCCTCCAATTCTGGCGCAGGATTGGGATTTCTTGATGAGTTTGGCAAGATCTGTATTGATGATGTTCTAGCTATGCTGATAAAATATGGCTATAAAGCCATCTGGTCCTGGTGCTTTGTCCGGGTGCAGCTGATCTAGAGCCTCTTTGATTTCCTACTGATCTATTTCCTTGGTTAACTTGATATTAATATCTTCATGAGCACTCTTCTGTATCAAAGCCAAAGGGTAGGAATCTGGGTCGCTTTTAGCTTGATGGGACTCTGTGTAGAGTGATTCGAAGGCTTGCACCACTACCTCTTTGATGCCCTCAAAATCTGTTATGATTTGATCCTGAGTGTGGATTTCAGTTACCGATTTGAACTGCTTCCGTGCCTCCGCTTGCTTGTGAAATAAATTAGTATTCTTATCCCTTGCTTCGGGCCAAAGGCACCTCGACTTTTGCTACCAGTATCTTTCTTCCTCTCTGCACGCTTGGTGCCAAATTTTTTGCAATTTTGCCTCCTGCTGCATGATTTCCTGTGAGGGGTCTGCACCTTCCATTTCGAGTTGATGAGCTTCTAACTGCCTTTGTGCTTCTTGGCAGTCTAATATGGGATTTGGAAGGGTTTTGGCCCAGGATTTTAAAGCTTTTTTTAAACTTCTGAGCTTTTCTTCCCAAACGAAGAAGGGGGAGCCTATTACTGTACCATTCCAGATTTTGGTTACCAAGGCGGGGTAGATTTTCTCTTGGATCCACCTTGGATTGAAGCGGAAAGGGATTGGACCCAGATTGTTATCGGTGGTCAGGCTTAGGGAAATTGGCTTTTGGTCTGACACACTATGCGGAAGAATAGAAGAATCAGGGTTAAGTCCCATAACTAGGAAGGAGATTTGGACTAGGAATCTGTCCAGCCTAGCTGCGATATGCCCCGACCCCACCCTCTTATTTGACCAGGTGTATTTCACTTTCGTTGGCTTTATATCCTCCAATTCCCAGGTAGACATTAGATCCTCTACCCATTCCCTTGCTTGGTCTTGAACGATTGAGCCTCATTTTTTCTCATTTGCGGAGAGGGTTAGATTCAGATCCCCCCCGAGGATGATGTTGTCCGAAACATTTTGTTGCAGGAAATCCCTTAAGGTCTCCTAGCAAGATATTTTGTCTTCTAGGAGGACAGGTACATAGAGGTTAAAGAGGCTTACCTGTCTCCCTATTCCCAAGTGAAGCAGACTGGTGAAGATCCAGTGTTTGCGTGCTTCATGATTGATTAGGTAGTACTTTTTTGAGTTCCAGATCGTGCCTAGGCCACCCGAAGCACCTCTGGCACTTTCTTCTATACCGCTACTATTGTTCCACCTTGATTTGGATTTTCTGAGGAAGTCTTGTCCTTCCATCTTGGTTTCTTGAATCAACAAGATCTCAGCATTGGAGGTTTTGATGATGTCTTTTAGTGCCTCTTCCTTGGTCGTAGTTCCGAAACCTCTGCAATTCCAAGAAACAAATTTCATTGATTACCTGAGGGGGAGTTGTGGCCTCCTTGGAAGGCCTTGGACTTCTTCCTAGTTTGTATGACATTGATCATCTGTTTGATGGTTGGCTACGATCCATTCAATACATCTTTGTAAGTCTCTTTTTCTCGCTCCGCTATTTTGGTTTTCCTTCCTCTTCTTGGTTTTTTTGGAGTGAGATCGGTGTTGCTATATTCCTCACTGCTACTTCCTGAGGAGATCTCGCCTCCCTCCATCGCTAGACCTTTTCCTGGTTCTTTGGGGTCTTGAACTTGGTCTTTTTCCTTCTCTTGCGCTGAGATTTCCACTAGTTCCAGGTTTTATCTTTGCTGTTCCGGCTCCCCTGCAGGGCTTTGCTGCGTCACTACTTCTGTAGCTTCATTTGTCCTTTTTGAGTCGGTTTCCATACCTCTCTTCATTGTATCTCTGTTGGATCCAAGCTCAGATTGGTGTGCCTAGGCCATCTTCTCCAGTCTTGGACCTTTTGTCTTTGCATGGGATCTTTCTCTCCCCACCTGTTGCCATCCATCGTTTGTGTCTTTATCCATGCTGGGATCTTTGGGGCAGTTCCTCTGAAAATGTCCGTACTCATGACATCCCCTACATTTGAACGACAACTGTTCATAGTCAAGTTTTTGGAAGTGTTGCCACTCTCTTACCTTCAGTTTGATTGCCTCTGGGAGCCCTACCTCTAGGTTCACTTCCACACAAATACGAGCACAGGAGTATTGATCTTTTGGATCCTCTTTATCTATGTAGTTTCCAAGGCCGTTACCGATTGCTTGGAGCGAGGAGTTGTTCCAGCAGTGGATTGGAAGATTTAGGAGTCTAACCCACACCGGGACTTCCTTGGGGACCTTCGATTCCGGATCAAAGCTCGGGTGCCAACGGTTCAGGTAAATACCTTGGGGACCCATGAAATAGGGCCCATTTTTTAAGATCAAATCTCGATCTGCTTCTGAGATGAATTCGAAGATGTAATAACCTTTGCCCACCGCATAACATGTAACGTTGTTCTGTATTAATGGTCTCCAGTTCCTTTGTATCCAGTTGTATGTGATTTTGGTGGAGGGCCAAAGCCCCATGAACTGTCCAACCAACCCATGTTCCGCTAGGGAGACTGCAACTCGCATTGGTTGATCCGGAGGCAAGTCGATTTCAGGAATCGTATATAACCATTTTACAAAGCTAGGTGGTGCCAAGGGCGTAGATTTCTTGCCATGAGCGGTCATAAGCTTGCGAAAGGCGGTGCCATGAGAGGAAGGGGAACTAGGCTCCTCGCCCCCGGGAGAGCCATGGTCGGCCCTGAACGACCTCTGCAAGGAAGCCACAGCTAGGTCAAAAAAACGTATGGTAGATTCAAAGAATTGTTACAACCACAATTCAAATTGGTCATTGTTAAGCTTGCGGTGATAAAATTTAAAAAACCTTTGTTTTGTTTCCTTTTTTTTTAAAATAAGAGATTTAACATCCTTTGATAATTTTGTGTAATTACATTGTACAATATCAATAATTAATATTAATAATTTAGTATTTGAAAATAATGTTTTTAGATAATGTTAGATATATAACATATATGTTATATGTTATACATGTAAACAATCAAAATCTTGAGCCCACCAGTCCTGGAGTCCGTCTGTCAATTTGTATATCACGGAACTCCGAGTGTTGTTTGGAGGACACAGAACAATAGAAGTGCAATGTTGAGCAAGCCAGCCTGCAAGTCCGCCTGTCAATTTGTATATTGCGGAACTCTGGGCGCTATTTGTAGGGCCATAGAACAATAGAGGCCCAATTTTGAGCTTGCCATCCCGAGAAACCGTGATCCAAAAAGTGGCTAAGTATGGAATGAGGGATCCATACTTGCTCTATAAAATCTCATGTCCATACTTTATAAAAGTACATATTTAGTATGTATTACTCGTTTCTCGGAAAATTTCTAGGTGCGGAAGTTGGCGAATACACGTGTTCAGATCTCACTTACTTTTATATCGCCAGCTCGATCGACCGCTTCCCCATTTCATATTGTACATATTACATGTAATATGCAATACATATTCAATCTTGAGCCCGCCAGTCCTGGAGTCCATCTGTCAATTTGTATATCGCGGAACTCCGAGTGCTTTTTGGAGGACACAGAACAATAGAAGTGCAATGTTGAGCCAACCAGCCCACAAGTCCCCTTGTCAATTTGTATATCGCAGAACTCTGGGTGCTATTTGTAGGACACAAAACAATAGAGGCCCAATTTTGATCCCACCAGCCCGAGAACTCGCGATCCAAAAAGTGGCTAAGTATGGAATGAGGGATTCATACATGCTCTATAAAATCTCATGTCCATACTTTATAAAAGTACATATTTAGTATGTATTACTCGTTTCTCGAAAAATTTCTAGGTGCGAAAGTTGGCAGATACATGTGTTCAGATTTCCACTTACTTTTATATCACCAGCCCGACAGACCTCTTCCCCATTTCATATTGTACAAACTTTTTGGAACACGATTTTCCGAATACGCGGGTTTTTCTTTTAAATAAGATATTTAACATCCTTTAATAATTTAATAAAATTAAATTGTAGAATATCAATATTTAATATTAATACTTTAGTATTGAAAATAATGTTTTTAGATAATGTTAGATAGTTGATAGGGATCACC
>SNQJ01S0035894.1:6844-30259 GCA_010110895.2 Picea sitchensis | reverse complement strand
TGATAGGGATCACCATCCGTAAACAATCACAATCTTGAGCCCGCCAGCCCTGGAGTCCGTCTGTCAATTTGTATATCGCGAAACTCTGAGTGTTGTTTGGAGGACACATAACAATAGATGTGCAATGTTGAGCCAACCAAACCGCAAGTCCGCCTGTCAATTTGTATATCGCGGAACTCTGGGTGCTATTTGTAGGACACAGAACAATAAAGGCCCAATTTTGAGCCCGCCAGCCTGAGAACCTGTGATCCAAAAAGTGGCTAAGTATGGAATGTGAGATCCGTACATGCTCTATATAATCTCATGTCCATACTTTATAAAAGTACATATTTAATATGTATTACTCATTTTTTGGAAAATTTCTAGGTGCGGAAGTTGGCAGATTCACGTCTTTAGATTTCACTTACTTTTATATCATTAGCCAGACCGACCGCTTGCCCGTTTCATATTGTACACATTTTTTTGTCTAATTAAATTGTACAATATCAATATTTAATAATGTTTTTAGATAATGCCAGATAGTTGATAGGGATCACCATCCATAGACAATCGCAATCTTGAGCCCACTAGCCCTGGAGTCCGTCTGTCAATTTGTATATCGCAGAACTCCGAGTGTTGTTTGGAGGACACTAAATAATAGAAGTGCAATATTGAGCCAACCAGCTCGCAAGTCCGCTTGTCAATTTGTATATTGCAGAATTCTGGGTGCTATTTGTAGGGCACATAACAATAGAGGCCCAATTTTGAGCCTGAGAACCTGCAATCCAAAAAGTGGCTAAGTATGGAATGTGGGATCTGTACATGCTCTATAAAATCTCATGTCCATACTTCATAGAAGTACATATTTAGTATGTATTACTCATTTTTCGAAAAAATTCTAGGTGCGGAAGTTGGCGTATTCACGTCTTCAGATTTCACTTACTTTTATATCACCTGCCCGACCAACCACTTCCCCGTTTCATATTATACAATTTTTTTTTGTCTAATTAAATTGTACAATATCACTATTTAGAATTAATAATTCAGTATTGAAAATAATTTTTTTAGATAATGTTAGATAGTTGATAGGGATCACCATCCGTAAATAATCACAATCTTGAGCCCGCCAGCTCTGGAGTCCATCTGTCAATTTGTGTATCGCGGAACTCCGAGTGTTGTTTGGAGGACACAAAACAATAGAAGTGCAATGCCGAGCCAACCAACCCGCAAGTCCACTTTTCAATTTGTATATCGCGGAATTATGGGTGCTCTTTGTTGGGCACAGAACAATAGAAGCCCAATTTGAGCCCGCCAACCCGAGAACCTACGATCGAAAAAGTGGCTAAGAATGGAACGCAGTATCCTTACATTCTCTATCAAATCTCATGTCCAAACTTTATAGTACATATTTAGTAAGTATTACTCTTTTTTCAGAAAATTTCTAGGTGCAGAAGTTGGCGGATTCACGTCTTCAGATTTCACTTACTTTTATATCACCAACCCAACCGACCACTTCCCCGTTTCATATTGTACAAAATTTTTGGCTCATGGTTTTCTGAATAGGCAAGTTACCAGATAGGTGGGTTCAATATTGTGTTTCCATTGTTCCACCGCCTACAAATAGCACCATGACTTCCGCAATCTACAAATTGGCAAACAAATTGAAATAAAATAATATATACTATGTGAAGTCTAATGGAACAATCATATGAATGAGAGGACATTAAAATTCAAATTCGTTGTTGTTATACTTGCAGTGAAGATAAAAATACAAAAACTTAAACATCCAAAAATTGATTTTCTTGCAACTTTTTGACGCTTTTCTCTTGTACAAACAGATCCTTGGAACTATAGAAATCGCTCGTTGTATCTATTCCTTGATTGAAGAACCTGTTAACATGTTTAATGAGCTCCATGGTTACTGTTAATACCATCAATGGTGATTTCTTACAACAATTCCCGCTTCCAAAAATTATCATTCACTTTCTCTTTTGCCCTCTGCTTTCCCTTTCTTTACTTACTCATTTTTCGAAAAATGTCTAGGTGCAAGATTTGGAAGATTCACATCTTCATATTTCCATTGTTACTTTTATATCACCAGCCCGATCGACCACTTCCCCATTTCATATTGAACAAACTTTTTGAATCGTTGGTTCTTGCATAGGCGGGTTCAACATTGCATTTCCATTGTTCCACCGCTTGCAAATAGCACCCGGACTTCTGCGATTTACAAAGTAGCAAACAAATTCCCCTTCGTCTCGTGTGCTTTTTCTTTCTGTTTACTTGGTCCTTTTTCCAAATGTCTCATGCTTTTATATACAACACCCAAATTTCAACAATATACAAATTTCCCTCTCGACATTGTGCTTCCACTATTCCCTACACACAAACAACACCCAAAATTCCGCGATATACAAATTGACGGCCGATATCTGTCACTGATATGCAATATGACCATCGGTCCCTCACGTCTCCTGGGTATATCTTCTGACCCCTTTTTTTTGTAACCCGCCCAATCGCTTTCCATACTTGGACATTTCTTGGAATCTGTTTCGCGGGTCAGCGGGTGGACGAAATGTACAATGCTTGGTCGCTCTTCTCCATCATCACTACCTTCGTACTTATTTCTAGATATGCAATTATTAAGATTTAATGCTAGTAGTTCATCCTGCAGGAACCATTAAGATTGTCATTAATGTTCGGAAGGCCAAAGAAGATTTGTCATTACTACGAATTAAACTAAGATTTGCATAGAAGAGTGTTATCCTTTCCAAGTATTCATTTCAAACATGATGCAATATCTTTCGTGTGCCGATCGGTTGGTGCCTTTAAGAAATATCTAATTCTTAATCGCTCTTTGTCGTCACCGCCACCGCCACCTTCGCACTTTTTTCTAAATATGCAATTAGTGAGCTTTAATGGTAACAACTTATTACGCACGAACCCTGGAGATTGTTATTGTTCAATGAAAGGCTCGAGGAGATCTTCCATCGATACACATTAAACCATGATTTGCGGAGGGTTATATTATCCCTCCCCAATTTTCATTTCAAACATCATCTGGAGCAAATGGAAATTCTCGTTAACTTGTGGCAGCAGTTCTGTCCAGATACATTAAACACATTCAGGCATGATGGCCAAAGTTTTCAGTATTCCAGGGCATATTCTTACTACTCATCTCCCTCCGCCCAGGAGAAAAAAAAGAGATGGTCCCTTGGTACATCGAGAGATATATTTCAAGACAAAGAATTCTAGGGAAACCATGCTTTCTCAGAGAACCTGCCTAGTTGCATTGATGGTTGGCGCAGAGGTTGATGTCATGGATTCCGAGCTGGAAGAAGATGATTTGATAGGTGATGATACGACAATGGATGATGGAAATGGAGAGACTGTTCCCACTCCTGCACCCAAATTGAAATCAACCATAACGGGCGAAAATTCCCGGCTCAGTGATGGCAGTCCTGACAACACCAAAATAAAGAGTTTTAGAAAAGAAACCGATGTTGAACGCAATAGCCACTTTGCAACTCCAAAGTAGGAATTACAGAGGTCCAAATTAGTTTGTTCTGCGCGGAAGACTTTCACTATAAGGAAATGATATGTTGATGCTCCCAGAGATATATTTCAAGCCAAAAAAATATTCAGTTGCGGGACTACTGTCATGTTCTCTGGATATACAATTAACATCTTTGGGAATGAGGACCATAACTCCCACTAGTGCAAGGCATATTTCTACTAGTCATCTCCTTCCACCCAGAATGGACTAATTTGGGCCTCTGGAATTTCATGTGCAACCTGTGTCCCTAAAGTTTTTCAACTGTGGAGAGGCGGTTTCTTGGTGTGTCCTAACTTTCAGTTAAGGGATATTCCATTTTCCCTGCAACATTTTTCGTCTTCTTCCTCATGGGAATCTTATGAAAACTATCAATTTTACCACAGGATGATCCATTGAGGAGAAAACTGCAAGGATTTCCTAAAAAAAAAGGCATGGTAATCAGTTTTGTATGCATGTCGAAGAGCATCTCGATGGCTCCTGCATACTGCAAATCGCGTGCCTGTGTTTGTGGAAGATACGTTCAATGTTTTGGCCCAAATAACTGGGTCCAATTTCTAAGGATAGATGTACACTACTCAGTGTTTTTTTTTTTTAAATGGATTTGCTATTAAAAAATTTTGCCTCGGAGTTTTTGTTGTTGCTTCTTTTCTAGATTTAATGCCTCTTCTCATTGGCATGGTTTGGTAGTCTCGTAGTTCTTAGATATTGTATTTGCTTAGGTAAATTGTTCTAAGATGGAGCATCTAACAATTATATGACAATGTACTGTGTCAATCCACCAAGATTTTATGCAAACAAAAAATGGATTACACATAGTTTCAAACCAACGTTCAATTCTATTCACAATGCAGATAGAACATAGCAATACCAAATTATAATGTTGCAGCAAAATCGTCATTCTTGTTTCTAGGCATGCAATTATTAATCTTTAATGCTAAAAACCCATAATGCAAGAAGTTTAATACTTAAGTTAACATGTTACAGTCATGGAAGAATGTGTCAAGAACACACTTACACCCATATTTAAAATCTTTTAATAATTTTATGTAATTAAATTGTACAATATCAATATTTAATATTAATAATTTAGTATTGAAAATGATGTTTTTATATAATGTTAGATAGTTGATAAGGATCACCATCCATAAACAATCGCAATCTTCAGCCTGCCAGCCCTGGACTCCGTCTGTCAATTTGTATATCGCAGAACTCTGAGTGCTATTTGGAGGACACAGAACAATAGAAGTGCAATGTTGAGCCAGCCAGCCTGTAAGTCTGTCTGTCAATTTGTATATCACGGAACTTTGGGTGCTATTTGTAGAACACGAAGCAATAAAGGCCCATTTTTTAGCCCGCCAACCTGAGAACCCGCGATCCAAAAAGTGGCCAAGTATGGAATGTGATATTCGTACATTCTCTATAAAATCTCATGTCCATACTTTATAAAGGTACATATTTAGTATGTATTACTCATTTTTTGGAAAATTTCTAGGTGCGGAAGTTGGAGGATTCACATCTTCAGATTTCACTTACTCTTATATCACCAACTCGACCGACCGCTTCCCCATTTCATATTGTACAAACTTTTTTGTTTAATTAAATTGTACAATATCAATATTTAATATTAATAATTTAGTATTGAAAATAATGTTTTTAGATAATGTTAGATAGTTGGTAGTGATCGCCATCCATAAACAAGTGCAATCCTGAGCCCGCCAGCCCTAGAGTCTGTCTGTCAATTTGTATATTATGGAACTCTGAGTGCTATTTGGAGGACACAGAACAACATAAGTGCAATGTTGAACCAGCTAGCCCGCAAGTCCGCCTATCAATTTATATATCGCGGAACTCTGGGTGTTATTTGTAGGACATGAAGCAATAAAGGCCCATTTTTTTAGCCTGCCAGCCCGAGAACCCGTGATCCAAAAAGTGGACAAGTATGGAATCTGGGATACGTACATGCTCTATAAAATCTCATGTCCATACTTTATAAAGGTACATATTTAGTATGCATTACTCGTTTATGGGAAAGTTTCTAGGTGCGGATGTTGGCGGATTCACGTCTTCTGATTTCATTTACTTTTATATCACCAGCCCGACCGACCGCTTCTCCGTTTCATATTGTACAATTTTTTTTGTCTAATTAAATTGTACAATATCAATATTTAATATTAATAATTTAGTATTGAAAATAATCTTTTTAGATAATGTTAGATAGTTGATAGGGATCACCATCCGTAAACAATCGCAATCCTGAGCCCTCCAGCCCTAGAGTTCGTCTGTCAATTTGTATATTGCGGAACTCCGAGTGTTGTTTGGAGGACGCAGAACAATAGAAGTGCAATGTTGATCCAGTCAACTCGCAAATTCGCTTGTCAATTTGTATATCGCGGAATTCTGGGTGCTATTTGTAAGGTAAAGAACAATAGAGGCCCAATTTTGAGCCCTCCAGCCTGAGAACCCGCGATCCAAAAAGTGTACATGCTCTATAAAATCTCATGTCCATACTTTATAGAAGTACATATTTAGTATGTATTACTCATTTTTCGGAAAATTTCTAGGTGTGGATTCACGTCTTCAGATTTCACTTACTTTTATATCACCATCTCGATCAATCGCTTCCCCGTTTCATATTGTACAAACTTTTAGGCTCGCGGTTTTCCGAATAGGCGAGTTACCGGATAGGTAGGTTCAATATTGTATTTCCATTGTTCCGCTTCCTACAAACAACACCCGGACTCCTACCGACCGCCTACCCATTCCATACTTAGCCACATTTCCAATTGCGGATTCCTAGGGAGGTGGGCTCTAGGATGCACTTTCATTGTTCCGTCAGCTCCAAAGAGCACTCACACTTCCACGATATACACATTTACAACTGGACTGTCACATCATACCCTCTTCCCCGTTACACAGTTTGCACTCAGAAGTTTTGAGAGCTACAGTTTGACCGTCAGGTCCTCATGTCTCCTGTGCAACTATTGTCACCCCATTTTTGAAGGTCGTCCATCTGGTTTCCACACTTCGGCATTTGTTTGAATCTCTTTCGTGGATCGTCGGGTTGGCGGGTTCATCAAATATCCAATTCCTAATCACTGTTTCCTGTGCCCGCCACCTCCGCACTTCTTTCCAACCAAATCCGATCGACCATTTCCTTATTCCATACTTGGCCACTTTTTTCATTGCCAGTTCCTGGATAGGCAGACTAAAGATTTCCCTTCCATTGTTCCACGACATGAAAACAACATCTGCAATTCCGCAAATATACAAATCGGCCGCTGGGCCGCCCCACCATAAAGTCTTCCCTTTTACGCATTTTGCAGTCAAAAATTCTGATACATACAATTTGAACATCGGCCTTCACCTCTACTAGCAATCCCCTTTAACCCTATTTTGAAACCTCTCTGACTGCTTTTCATGCTTCACCATTCCTTTCTTGCACTCTTCCCTTTTACGCATTTTGCAGTTAAAATTTCTTAGACATATACTCTGACCGCTCGCCCTCACCTCTACTGCGAATGCGCTGTATTTCGAAAACTGTGCGACCGCTTTTCATATTTGGCCATTCCTTATTTGCACTTGTTTATAATAAAAGAGTCTTATTTATAATAAAAAAACTAAATTAAGTCGTTAGGTCTTGTCCTTCGAAAGGCAATCAATATTTTCCAACATCTCCCATTAATACGCATTAAACCAAGATTTCCGGAAGGTTATATTATCCTTTCCGAGTGTTGATTTCAAACACCATGGAATGTCATTCGCGGGACCTCGGGTTGGCCCATTCACAAAATTTTCAAACCCTAATTTCGAAAACGAGCCCGACCGACCATTTCCCTATTCCATACCTAGCCACTTTCCCGCAATTCCACAAATATACAAACCGTCCATTGAACTACACCATCATGCCCTCTTCCGTTTTATGCGTTTTACAGTAAAAAATTCCGACTCATGCAATTTCACCGTTGGACACTCACCTCTCCTCATTATCTCCTGTAAACCTATTTTGAAGCCCATTCGACCACTTTTCATACTTGGCCATTCCTTGCTTGCTCTTCCCCGTCTCCGTCACCTTCACACCTATTTATAATAAAAAAATGTTATATATATATATATATATATATAATGTCTTGTTTCTAAATATGCAATTAGTAATCTTTAATGCTAACAACTCATCATGCAGGAACCGTGTAAATTATCATTGATGGGCGAAAGGCTCGAGAAGATCTTCCATTAATACACATTAAACCAATATTTGTGGAGGGTTTTGTTATCCCTTCCGAGTGTTAATTTCAAATACCATGGAATGTCATTCACACGTCGTCGACTTGGTTCGTTCACGAAACCTCCAATCCTTAAATGTTCTTCATCGTAACCACCACCTTCGCACTTCTAATTATGCAATAATTAAGCTTTACTTCTAACAGCTCATCATACAACACACATAGAGATTGTCATTAATGAGCGAAGAGCTCGAGGAGATTTTTCATTCGCACGCATTGAACCAACATTTTCGGGGGGTTATATTATCCCCTCCATTTGTTCATTTCAAGCAGTGCCTGGAGCAAACATATGTTTTCATAAAGTAATAGCACCAGCTCGACATCAGTTCTGTGGAGATACGGTGAACATCTTCATGCCTGAGGACTAGAGCTACCACAGTAAGAAAGCATCGCTCCAACGACCTGCCACAGTAACAAAGCAACCCAAGGTTCTTCAAACATAGGAGGTTCATCCTAAAATTGATAGTTCTCACAAGCTTCCCGTGCAGAAGAAGAGAAAAAGAATTGTAGGGGAGGCGGAAGAGCTCGAAATTGAGAGTGAGAACATGGAACTTGACACTGATTTGGATAATACATTATGTAACCTTAATCAGCCGAGAGATGCGATTCAACATAGCTAACCAATGGACATAGTTGATACCAAATTTTTTTACGAAGATGAATCCTTTGTATTCCAGAGTGTTGTTTTTGAAAGCGAATCTAAAAAATTAATTATTGAAAAGGGAGATGTAAAAAATAAGAAAGGAAAATATCATTCAGAAGTTGACCTTGCCAACATGCGGTCGTCCCAAATCTCTGGACTTCACAGAGCAACCAAAGATTCTCTTGATGATTCCATTGGAGTCATTGAGGTCGAGAATGCCAGACTAAAGGACCGAATGAAGGAATTAGAGGAGGCTTTGATTCCTATGCCATTGCTTGCCATTCCTCTGGCAATAACCAAGCCTGCCACCCCTACAACAAAGATAAAAGGATCCTCCATCTTCCTCGCATCATGTAGAAGATATGTGGACAAAAATATCAAGAAAAGAATGGAACTGACTGCTGAGGCCTGGGAAACATCACAAACTATGGATTCCCTGGGAAGGAGGGCACATAACTTGCTCAAACTTTTGCAGACGGATTTAAAAAATGAAGAAAAATTCTATTTTGACACGGTCATCCCTTTTGCCTTTCATGTCAACAACATGGTAGACACGACAAGAAGACAACATGATCTCCCCTCCAAAATCCAGATCACTCAATTAGAAGCATGCTAGAAAGAGAAGGTGAATAACTTGTATCTCATTGTCCAATCATGTGAGCAAGCAATATCAAAGAAAGAAACATTATTCACAAAGCTGACCAAAATAGACTTAGCCAAAAGGACCAACAAGTTCCAGGACCCCAACTAAATCGTCAACTCGTTGGTGTTAACCAAGCAAGCTTTCGATAAACAAGTTGATAATTTTAAGGCGTTGTCTTTAGAAAAATTTTACAGGATTCTTGAATATGGTGAAGATCATGTGGACAACTGGCTAGTGGGCTATTCGGTACAAAATTGAGACATTGATCAGGCTCCACGTAAACTTTCTATTGATCTAAGCGAATTAGAAAAGGAACTTTTCAGCATAAAAATACGGAATGACATTAACGTCACCCCCTTGAGAAGCTACATTGAAGAATTCATCGAAACGTACTTGAAGCAGGTCGCCGACGAAAGGCAACAGAAAAAGGCATCAGCAAGCAAATAGCAAAAATACTTATATTTACCATCGCTGTAAGTCTATACTAATGACATCCTCCTTTGTTTATCAATCCAGTTATTCCACCTTTTCTGAATAGAAATCTCTAGCCAAAGATTGATACCTTCCCATTTCTTCTTTTCAGATATTACACTCTATTGTCGCTCACTTCTTCTTTCCACGGTCCTATTTCTTGTACATATTTCTCTTATGATCCGCGGGAGCCCCAATCATACTCTATATGACAAACACATTTAAATTTCCAGGAATATGTAACAAACTATTATTTTTTTATATATTCCAAATAAAACTATTTTTTGTTTTATTTTTTGATATATTCTAAATAACACTATTTTCTTAGCTCCTTTTATATTTATATGTTCCTAAATTTTTATCTTATCTTCAAATGTCAAAAAATTGTGTTTATTTAATTTTAAAATTATCTTTTTCTCATGCATATTTTTTTTTTATGCTATGCATATATACACTGAATTTCGAACATAGCAAGATGGATTATATAGTTTCACAAAATAAGTCAAACTCTAGAAGACAAGTGCAATTTCTTTCATGGTTACCACTTGTCCTTCATGCTGCTTGCCACATCTGCGCTGCAATTTCCCGCTACTTTTTCCCCATTTATTTGCATTTATCCTCAATTCAACCAGAGAAAGACTACGTTCATGCAACACTTGTTTATATGGATATTAACTCATAAAACATGTTTCACAAAATATTTTCAATTTGTTTACACCTATTTCTTAGTCACCTCTACATAAAGTGCTTAATCTTTACTTTATAATGATATAATAGCTTAATTAAAATTACATTAAATTATTCATCTTACCTATTTTATAAATAAAATTACATTAAAGTATTCATCTTACATGTATTTTATAATTTTAATTTATATAGAATTCTAAATCATATATTTGCACGTTCAAATTTAAGAAAAGGTATTAGTACTATTTTTTTTACAATTTTAATTTAGAGAGTGTTAAATCATATCTTTAGTGCAAAACTAAGTTGAGTCTTGCATTTAATTGCAAGTATTGTTTTATTTTTATAATTTCAGTTTATCTACCATAACTTGTTTATTTTAGTTCAAAATTATAATTTATTATAATTATAATTATAATTTATTATAATTATTTTTTTCACATTACAAAAGATGTCCAAAATTGTTATGCAATTAATATGGTGAATTAAGGCATTTAGGAAGGTTGAGATGTTACAGAAGGATTTGAACTGGTAATTAGATGGAAACTAAACCAGACTTACCAACTACTTTGCTACCTGTAACAGATTTACCATAAACCCAGACTTACCAACTACCATGCTACCTGTAACAGATTTACCATAACTATATTACCATATAATTTATAACAATAAATTAAACATGATATAAATGGATTATTACGGTTTTAAAGTCCATTTACATAATTACAACAAATAAAAATCCATAAAAATACTTATATTGTTTAATAATTAAAATAAAAAAAATACAAAAAAACATATTAGTATTCCAAGTCTCTCCCATTGACATTGCAATTTTAATTTGAATGAAATAAAGTAAAGAGAAACCATCCTTATGTTTAATGAATTCAATTCTACTGTCTATACATCCCTATATTTAGGGAACTCAATTCTACTCTCTAAACGCCTCATTTAGATGGATCCTCAGATTTCTTCTTCCACTGACATGAAAGCAACGTTCTTAGCTTATCTGAAGGCAACGTTCTCAAATGAAAAGTCATTCAAACAATAATAAAGGATATTATATGAGTATAGAGAATACGTGACTCTATTAATGAGAAAAACAAAATTATATAATAAAAAACAATTTTAGAATATTTGAAAAACAAGGTAACTAATTTATTTGCCATGTGTTAACAGTTTTTTTGTTTGAGTTGGCTAAATGTTTTATTTTTTGGGTTTTTATGGCTGGAATCCTGTGATGTAAATTTGGAAAAAATTGCTATTTTCTGTTGTTTAAATTGCATTTTTGAACACTTGAATTATACAAACCTAGTCACTCAAATCTGCAGATCCAACCATTCATCACCAAATTTCAAACAAAATCAAACAATTTTTTTTTACCCAAAATCACCCAAACTAAAATATAACAAATAACTTTTAGAATACTGCTTTATTTAGTCCCATCAAACATTGACAGAGAGCTGATCATCCTCAGGTAAGCCGCAAGCGAAGTAAAATATCATCAACTCGAAATTCTGAATCTATGTGTTAGGCATCATGGCTGCCGAATGTTTGTTGTCCACTCGGAGACTACAGCGGCCATGCCTTTGTATGAACTTCCCCCTTCCTCCAACGCAGCGACGGCCTTTTCCTTCAATTCTCTGCCTCTCTCCCTTACCCTCGTGCAGCTTTCTCCTTCCATCAACTCCCTAACTGCTCTCTCCACTTCCTCTCGCTTTACAAATCCATCGCCTTCCATTTTTTGCTTCAATCGCCACCTTAAACTCATTGACCAGCAGAAACCTGTTCATCTTCTGTTCCGCAAAGAGAGGCCAACAGATTATGGGCACTCCATGTGAGATGCTCTCCAGCGTAGAGTTCCAACCGCAGTGAGAGATGAAACCGCCGGTGGATGGGTGAGAGAGAACAGGAATCTGAGGCGCCCACGAAGGAACAACAAGTCCTCGGTCCTGAGGCGCCCACGAAGGAACAACAAGTCCTCGGTCCTGGGTTCGACTCTCGAATCCCTCGGGTAAGAGTTCGGAGATTTCTGTTTCCTCTACGGAGAGAAAGCTGCTGGACGAACTGCGCAGCACCCAAAGGAAGCGATGCCCGCTCGCTTCCAGTCCCACAGCGAGTTCGGTTACCTGCTCCTTGGGCAGAGCGATTCCGCTTCCAAAGGAAACGAATAGAACAGACGAAGGGGGTTGCTTGTCTAACCAACTGAGGCAATTCGGCCCTCCATCGTCGTATTGAAGGGGCGACGATGATATGACCGGCCCAACTGGATAAAAGCGGGGCATTCGATCAATATCAGTGGGATTAATAATCTTTCCTTCCACGAGAGCTTTCATTGCTTCAGTCTCCAGCTCCTCGAATGTGTTTATCAAAATCCCCGTGACTTCCCAGAGGCGCGAGAAATGGTGCATGATCCAGTAAAAGACTTCATCGGACCTGTCCTGAACGGCATCCGGCAGATCCCTGCAAGGGATCGGCAGGACGCCTGGTGCTTCTATTGGAAAATCCACATCTTTAAATGAAACTTGAATATTCGAGAGATGCTTCGGAAGAGATAGCATGACAGACAGCACAGAAGCGTTCGAAGTGAAGAATACGTAGGTGGGTATGCAGAGCTCGGCGGCCACATCATGCATGGTGGAGCAGAAAAGATCAGTGATAAAAGCAGAGACGGGCGAGGCAGAGTCGACGACGGATCTGAGAACACTTTGAACTGATCCTTTTGATTTCTCCAAAAGCTTAGATAAATGAGTTTCGAGCTCCATATGTTCTGCGCCTTCTATCTCCACTTCCGGCAACTGGACGAAGTTGATGTCGAGACCGGAGGACGCGATCCGTTCCGAGTAAAGAGCCATGAGGCGGGAGGAGAACATCCATTTGCAAATAATGAAGGTCACCGACAGCCCATGGCGGTCTGAGAGGCGCATGGCGAGTTCGGCGAGAGGGATGAGATGTCCCATTCCCGCGCATGGAAAGATGGCCACATGAGGCTTTGGGCTTCCCATGGAAACTGAGAGTAGATCAGACGCAGCAGGAATTGAAACAAATAATAAAAACTGTGGTGAACAAGGAGAGGAGCCAAGCGGCTATTAATAAAACCCGAACTCATGGCTTGATCCAATTGTGCGTTCGGGTGATGGAAGGGCCATAACTCATGGTTTGATCCCTCGATTCTCATTTGACTCTCAGGATTGATAGTAACCAGTCATGACCATTTTTCACACATAGTTGAGTTGTCATTTAGTTTTTATCAAAACATTAAATTAAGTAGAAATAGGACGTCTCATTACGCGGAAAGGCATATACCTATTGGAGATGGGTACAATTAATGATCTTTTAATCTTAAATTCTATTCTGATGGTCATGCATTGAAGATGCTGACATATTCTTAGTCGTCCTCTAAAATCAATGAATCAGATTTATTGTTGATAACTTCTTTGCATTTATAAACGCATCATTTAACTTGTTTACTCTTTAACATTTACCTAATCATATTAAGAAATCACTGTAACATCATATGATTGCCACGTTTAAATGATTAACTTTTGGAATTCTTCAAGTGTCCATACGTGACTGAGATATGAAGGGTTTGTTTTCTGTGTGGGATTTAGCCACTATTTGTGTGATGGGCTGGGAAGTTCGTAGTTTCTTCATTCATGGGCCTGGCGTTTTCAATGGTTTTTTTTTTTAACGCGGGAATTTTTTTTATCGGCCGTTCTGGGTTCACCAGCGGCAAGTTAGCGGTTGTGCTAGTCATATTGCTATTGACTTTTAGTGGGCAGTCCTGCACATTACTAAGTAATAGTTATTTTCAATGTAAATTGATTATTAACTAGCACAGCCCAACGCTGAAAGACGGTTGATAAAAAAAACTCTCGTGTTAAAAAAAACTCAGTAAAAAGGCTAGGTTAAAAAAACTCAGTAAAAATGTCAGGCCCTTGCATGAAGAAACTGGTTGCATGAAGAAACTGGACAGTTGAAGAATTTCAAAAGTTAATCATTTAAACGTGGCAATCATATGATGTTACAGTAATTTCTTAATATGATTAGGTAAATGTTAAAAAGTAATCAGGTTAACGGATGCATTTATAAATGCAAAGAAGTTATCAACAAGATTTTGGAGGACGACTAAGAATATGCCAGCATCTTCAATGCATAACCATCAGATTAAAATTTAAGATTAAAAGATCATTAATTGTGCCCATCTCCAATAGGTATACGCCTTTAGGCGTAATTGAATTTTACCACTTTAAAAAGATTAATCATTATTATTTAGTCATAATTTTTGTATAACTATTATTATTTAATATATTTTCTATTATTATTATTTTGACAACGGTTATAAATTTTATTATAAAAAAAAGTTGAACTTACACAAAAACAAGAGATGTAAAGTTCCAAAAGAGCCTTAAGCCTTGAGCCTTAGAGCTCTTCAAATGACTAGGAAATCCTTCTAAATATATATAAAAACTAAAAACTAGTGTTCTTACAGTTTAACAAAGGAAAATAGTAAAAACAAAACTTTGCATGTCATGAACTTGATTCATGTCAGCTTTAACTTTGTATCTAGCCCCTCTGGATCGTTTCTTGTGAGATCCCTTTCTAACTGATGTGGGGTTGGCTATAGGGCTTCACAAGACACCATCGAACCTGCTGACGGGTCTGGATGTTGCCGAACTGGAGCGTCTGGAGGATGTCTCTGGACACTTCTGTGAAGGGAGCAGATTTGTGTGGAGTGTTGGTTGATGGCGCGCAAGACTATGGCCAATTATTCATTCTTTTTCACCTCTTGTTCCTACAATTGATGGGTGCATTGGGCATTGGAAGCTCGTGGAGACTCCAATTCAGTTTGTTGATGATGCATCTGTTCTTGTAGCTTTTCCACCTTACATGCAGTGCACTCACAAGGGCTACGACTACGATGCCACATGATTGGAGCTATGTTGTTGCTAACGACACAGACCCAATGAAGAAATTGTTGTCTACAACCTACGTAGAAAGAGCTAACTCATTTATCCTGAGGATCCAAAATGTTGTGTGCATCCTGGCTGCAATTTGCATTATATTTCCAATTTGACATTACCAAGAGAGCCCAAAATTGATCGGGTCGCGCCATACACAACAATGATGGAGTGTTGGGAGGAATCATTGCAAGAACTAGGAAACATGATGAGTCTCTGGTGTGAGATGAGACACCAATAGTGTCAGGAAATGAGAGACACTTCCACATTAATCCTAGTAGAAGAGAAGAATAATTTAATCAAGAACGTAAATGACACAAGCAATCACCCAATAAACCAAGACTTTACCCTGGAAACCCTTAACCGGGAAAACCAACAATCATTGAGTGTTTTTCTCTCTTGTTGTCTTATTCAATTTGAATAAAAGGTTACATGTCTAACCTTGGTCCACACCTAAGACACAATCGACATCATACCCTCTTGCCTGCGCAAGAACAACCCTGTAGCCAATCCGGGTTACATCTACATGACCAACAACCTATGATTTACTCATGCATTAGCATATTTTACATTATATGCATTAACCTACATTAGCCTCTACGGCCTTACAACAAGCCTCTTTATAGGCTTTACAACAGGAAAACCCTAAAGATTGGCACCCAAAAATGGTTACAGATCCATACAGATCATTGCCTACAAATCCCACAAATCTTGGGATTCTATTATAGTCGACTCCAAGTCGGATTACCAGTCGGCCTTCATTCGGTCTCTAGTTGGTCGTCTCACGCCCGCACTTCGACCTCTTGTTGGTTGACTTGTCATCGATATCTTCAACTTCAACCTTACCCAGTCGACTACCTCGAACTTCAAATTATTGTCGATCCACCTCGAACTTGACTGTTGTTGATCCACCACAACCTTTGATCGTTAGTCGATCTTCCTCGACTAGACTTTCACTGCAAAGAATATAACAACCCAACATTCTCCCACTTCTTGTCTTCTTTGTTGAAACATGAGATTCTTGAAATTTCGTTCACAGACCTAGGGCAACAATGCCCATTGCCTCTCTACACCAAGAGAACTTCACAACACTCATAGACTTGGTCAACGGGTCTACTATGTTTTCCAACGTGACTACTTTCTCCAGTAGCACCTTGTTACTTTCCACCATATCTTTGATGAAATGGTATTGTACATCAATGTGCTTAGTCTTTGAATGATAAGCATGTTTTTTTGCCAAAAATATTGCACTTTGACTGTCGCAACTCATATTCATAGCTTTATGCTCAAAATTGATTCCTGAACAAAACCTTTGCAGCGATACTACATCTTTGCTTCCATGAGTGGCCACCATGTATTCAGCCTCTGTTGTTGACAAGGATATGACCACCTGTCGCTTACTCATCCAACATATTGCTCCACCAAACATTTTGAAGATATATCCACTAGTCGACCTCCGTCGATCTAGATCTCCAGCCCAGTCGACATCGATAAATCCATGTACATCTACTTTACCACTATCACCTCCAGGTCTTCCTTGGTAGCATATAGCATAGTCCTTTGTGCCACACAAATACCTGAATACTCTCTTGACAACTGTCCAATGATCCTTTCCAGGTGTCGACGTGTACCTTCTCAACACTCCCATTGCATGGGAAATATCTGGTCGAGTGCAGACCATCGCATACATTAGACTACCAAAAACACTTTCATAGGGAACGCATGCCATGTCCTCTATTTCTTCTTGTGTCTTTGGACACTGTTCAGCAGTAATCCTTGCTCCCACAAGAATTGGAACCTTCAATGGTTTGCAATCCTGCATGTTGAAGCGTTTCATAATTGTTTCAATATAATTCGTCTAATTCAACCAGAGCTTTCTAGCGTCTTGATCTCTCTTAATCTCCATTCCCAGAATGAAGTTAGTTGCACTGAGTTCCTTCATGTCGAACTTGGAGGATAACTGCTTCTTCAACTTCTTTATTGCACCCATGTTGTTTTCAATCAACAACATGTCATTGACATACAAAGCTACATATATGAAATGCCCACTTTCTTCCTTGGAATATATGAAGTGATTAACTTTGTTTCTCACAAATCCCAAACTAAGGATGTATGTGTCGAACTTTTGGTACCACATCCTTGGTGATTGCTTTAGACTGTAGAGGGATATTTTCAGTTTTCAGCCTAACTCTTGCTTGCCCTTTACTACAAATCCTTCAAGCTATTTCATGTAGATTTCTTCTTCCAGGTCCCCATGTAGGAACATTGTCTTCACATTCATCTATTCTATTTCCAAATCGAATGCTGCAACTGGAGACATCAATACTCTAATGGAAGTTAGTTTTGCAACAGGGGGGAAAATCTCACCGAAGTCGACTCCCTCAACTTGGGAATAACCTTTATCTACCAATCGAAATTTGAACTTCTCGACTTGTCCTATGGAATTCATCTTCTTCTTGAATACCCATTTTCTACCGATGGGGTTTCTTCCACTAGGTAACTTGACTAAATCCCATGTCTCATTCTTGTGAAAATATTCGATCTCTTCGACCATGGCGTACTCCTAGAGTTTACCCTCTGCCAAGTCAATTTCCTCACTGACCGACTTGGGCTCATCATCGATGGAAGTTAATACGAATGCATAATGGAAGTAAGGTGAACTATACCTTTTGACTATTTTTCTTATTCTTTCTGACCTCCTTACCACCTGAGTCTGATGTTCCACCTCTTCCTCAGATTCAATTGACTCATCTGAATCATCTTCTTCGTTCCTCAGTTCAAACCAGACTGTCTCAGGATTATTCTCGGTCTGAGCAACTTCTTCAGGCTTGGATTACCTATGACTTCTTTGAAGACCACATCTCAACTATACACTGTTCTCCTTGATGCAGGATCCCAAAGATTATATCCTTTTATTCCTTCTTTATATCTAATGAAAATACATTTGACTTCCTTCTTGTCCATATTGCTCCTCTTCTCCTTGGGAACATGCACAAATGAATCACAACCAAATACTTTGAGATGTACCACCGAAGGATTCTTACCAAACCATACCTCATGTGGACTCATATCAACTAACGCCAACAAAGGAGACATATTCACTAGATATCTTGCAGTGTCGACTACCTCTACCCAGAATTATTGTGCAATCCCAACACCACTGAGCATGCTCATTGCCTTATCCATCAACGTTTTGTTCATTTTCTCGGTAACTCCATTTTGTTGTGGGGTATATGGTGTGGTATTTTTGCATACTATGCCACACTGCTTACAGAACTGATCAAATTCTTTTCCACATAATTCACCACCATTTTTCAGTTCTCAACACTTTAATCCTTTTCTTTGTCTAGTTTTCTACAAGAGATTTAAACTCCTTAAATATTTCAAAATTTTTTGATTTCTTCCTCAAAAATATATCCGTGTCTTCCTGGAGAAATCATCTATGAAGGAGACATAATACAAGGATCCACCAAGTGAAGGCACTGTAACCAAACCAAACACATCATTATGCACCAGATCTAAAATCCCACTTTCACTTGTCGCTCCAGATGGGAACCTCACCCGACTTTGTTTTCCATATATGCAATGTTCACAAAATTCGACCTCTAAACCACATTCAGGAAACCCTTCGACCATACCTTTGTTGTGCATATCCCAACGTCTTTTTTCTCCAATGTGTCCCATCCTCTCGTGCCATAGCCTGGTTGGGTTGATTTTATCATGTCTTGTCGAGTCGGTTTGAACCGATTTATCTCAAGTTGAGTCGAGTTGAGTATACGTCTATTCGAGTCAATTTCATGGGAAACGATGTTGTTGCATCCAATCAAGTTGACATTCCCTAACATCTTGTATAGGGTACCAATCTGAACTCCTTTCATTAAGACCATCACACCTTTGACCATCTTGCATGAATCCTTCTAAAAAAGAGTATGCAGACCTGCATCACTCATCTTGTTGACATATATCAGGTTTTTTTCCAAACCCGAAATGTGTAGCACACCTGGAAGGGTTTTTTTTTCCACATCCTATAGTATCAATCAAACTCTTCCTCATCCAACAATTTTGGTTGTCGATTCGTCCCCCAAGAACACATCACCTCCATCATATCGTTCATATTCAGAGAACCATTTTTTATGTGGTGTCATATGATAGGATGCTCCTGAGTCGATCAACCAAACATCTTGATTCGACTGTGTATTGGTTGACACCAGGTACACATCAACTCCCTTATCTGGGGTCGTCTTTTTCTCAATTGACTGCTTCTCGTTGGATCCAAAACTAACTTATGTTTCCTTCGACTTACAATCATTTTTATAATTCCCATCTTTACCACATTTCCAATATATTCGCATCGATTGAACTAGGGATTTAGGTCTACTCTTTGACTTGAACTTTCTAACGTAGAATCTTCCTTTATCTCTATCTACCGATTGACCTCTCACTACTAGAGCATCCTTGGTCGATCCTTCCATGTTCTTCCTTCTCATTTCTTCCGACAACAGAGAAGCAACCACATCCTCTAGCGCTAGTGTGGTTGTATTACTCCCAATAGCCACGACTAAGCTATCCTAGGAGTCTGGCAAAGAACTTAATAGGTTGATACCCTTATCCTCATCAGTGATCTTAATATTCATAAACAATAAATGGCTTAAAACGGTCTTAAACGCATTTAAATGTTGAGTTACCAAACTACCATCACTCATTCTCAGAAGATACAATTTCTTTCTGAGAAATATCTTATTTACCAGAGATTTCGACTGGTATAAGCTTCCCAGCTTGTCCCATAGTTTCTTGGCCAAATATTCACCTGATACATTCAACAACACCGAATCTACAAGACAAAGTCAAATTGTACTTCTTTCTCTTCTTTTGAGTTTCTCCCATTCTTCCATCAACATGTCTGTTAGTTGGGTACCTGGACAAACCGTTGTCCATTGTTCTCCATCTACAAGAAGATCTTCCATTTTAAGCTTCCAAAGCTCAAAATTCTGGCCATTGAATTTTTCTATCTCTATTCTAGAACTGCTCGCCATTGTTTACCACGATCTTTAACACAATTTATGACTTACGACTCTTACTGTACCTAGGGTTTAGTTCTCAGATTCAATATTGGTAAATCAAGATCTGATACAGTTTCCAAATCTTAACATGACTTTGATAACTCACTTGTTAGGGCATACCTAAGCTCTGATACCACATGTCAAGAAATGAGAGACACTTCCGCACTAATCCTAGCAGAAGAGAAGAAGAATTTAATCAAGAATGTAAATGACACAAGTAATCACACAATACACCAAGATTTTACCCTGGAAACCCTTAACCGGGAAAACCAACATTCCTTGAGCATTTTTCTATCTTGTTGTCATATTCAATCTGAATAAAAGGTTACATGTCTAACCTTGGTCCACACCTAAGACACAATCAACATCATACCCTCTTGCCTGTGTAAGAAAAAACTTGTAGTCAATCTAGCTTACATCTACATGACCAACAACCTACGATTTACTCATGCATTAGCATATTTTGCATTATATGCATCAACCTGCATTAGCCTTTACGACCTTACAACATGCCTCTTTATAGGATTTACAACAGGAAAAATTCTAAATATTGGCGCCCAAAAACAACTACAGATCCATGCAGATCATTGGCTACAAATCCCGCAAATCTTAGGATTCTATTACAGTCGACTCCAAGTCACATTACCAGTCGACCTTCATTCAGTCTCTAGTCAGTCGTCCCATGCCCGTACTTCGACCTCTTGTTGGTTGACTCGTTGTCGATATCTTTGACTTTAACTTTACCCGGTCGACTACCTTGACCTTCGACTTGTTGTCGATCCACCTCGACCTTGACTGATGTCAATCCACCTTGACCTTCAACCATCAGTTGATCTTCCTCGACTCTAATTTCACTACAAAGAATATAACAACCCAACAAATAGAGCCAAAGGAAATGGCTCCAGAGAACGAAAATTTGATCCCACATAGAACCATCAATTTGAACGTGATGAGTTTAAACGCAATCAAGCGAGGGAGAGGTAATATGTGGAGATGTGAAGTGTGACCTCATGTCATGACAACAAGAGGGACCCTTGTTACATCACGATCCTTGATGACTCTAATGACCTTGATGCAGATATGAGGCGGGGTCACATCCCCTTCTGATCCTTTCATTTCCATAATTAAGACAATGATTCGACCCTTGATGATGGGTCTTACCATTTTTTTGAATAGTTGCATCATATAATTAAGGAAGATATTGAAGGGAGAGTTCACCATTGATTCTAATGGTGCCCTGATCCAAAAGTTTTTGCTACTTTAGCAAGACTATCTGCCTTCTCATTTTGTCTCTTGTAAATATGAAAATAGTTCATTGATTTAAACTTTTGTTCAGTGCTCATGATTCTTTGATAGATCCTCTTAATATTGGAATGAACACTTTTACTCTACCTCCAAAGCCCCTTGATGATGAGATCAAAGTCTCTGGTGACGAGGATTCATGCAGAATTGTCTACTTGAATTAGTTGCATTCCCTATGCACCACAAGGACTTCCTCATGATTATTTGTGTTGTGCCCCGACCCCATGAATATTCCATAATGTGTTTTCCTTCGGAGTAAAAAATACTCCTCCGCACCCTCCAACCCCTTGTATAATCATTATTATTTAATCATAAATTTGTATCGTATATAATAAAAAAGTGATGTAAAATTTTAAAAGTTCACTTTTAAATTTTATTTTTTGACACACAGAGTAACCCTCTAAGTGTTTTCGTCATGCCCCTTACGCCACACACAAAGTAAATTCGAGTTAGTGACTTTACATAAGAAAGTTCCTTAAGAATACACTCCATCACCAAGAAAGTTTCTTAAGATTAATTTTATATTAAAGAGTTAGAGAAAAATAATTTTATAATAAATGGATTTTAATTTAAAGTTTATTCATGATGAAATAATATTTATAAATTTTTTCTCTAATTTTAAATTAATTTGAAATCATTAAAAATTCAAATAAAATTATGGATTATTAGAAATTCCAACTTTTATGTATAGGGGAGGGAAAAATTACTAATTTTTTACTATGGCTCATAATTGTTTGATAGATCCTCTTAAGATTGGAATGAACATTTTTATTAACCTTGGAACCCCTTGATTATCATATCAGAACCACAAGTACTTCCGCGTGATTATTTTTGGTGTGCCCCAACCCATGAATATTTCCCCTAATCTTTTTTCCTTCGGAGTAAAAAATACTCCGCGCACCTGAATCTTTATTATTTAATCACAAATTTGTATTGTATACAATAAAAAAAATTGATGTAAAATTTTAAAAGTTGACTTTTAAATTTTAAATTATAAATGTGATTATCATATGTATGATATTATTTTAAATATAAAAATATATGTATGATATTATTTTAAATATAAAAATATTTTGAAGATGATTTTTTTTTACTCATTTGACATACTTTGTAACCCTTCAAGTGTATTTTGGATGCTCCTTACACACAAAGTAAGTCTTAGTTTAAATCGGTAACAGCACACTCCATTATGAAGAAAGTTTTTTAAGATTAATTTTATATTAATAAGTTATAGAAAATTAATTCCATAATAAATGGATTTTAATTTAAAATTTATTCCTAATGGAATAATATTTATAAAAGTTTTGTGTAATTTAAAATTAATTTGAAATCATAAAAAATGCAAGTAAAATTATGGATCATTGAAAATTCCAACTTATGTATAGAAGAGGGAAACATTACTATTTTTTTTATTAAAAAGATTTGGAAAATTATATTCAACCTAAATTAATGAAGTAAAACAAAAAAAAAAGAAATTATAGTTTCATTTTGTTTTAAAACTTTTCAATATTTTCACTTTAAATTAAATTTTATCACTTAAAAAAACTTAATTATTATTTCATTAAGTTAAATTTTATCACTTTAAAAAAACTTAATCATTATAATTTAATCATAAATTATGTAAAATTTAAAAAAGTTAACTTTTCAATTTATAGTTTATGATATTAATCATTATTTTTTAATCATAAATTTAAATTTTGAATTCTAATTATCCGGTTTGATATTAATCATTATTATTTAATCATAACTTTATATATAATAAAAAAAATAATATAAATTTTTTAAAGTTGACTTTAAATTCTAAATTGTATTATTGTGTATGATAATGTTTTATATAAT
>SNQJ01S0035893.1:92764-123355 GCA_010110895.2 Picea sitchensis | reverse complement strand
ACGAAATGAATACAAATTATTAAAATATGTTTAACAAAGAATAACAGAGATACAATAAAATTGGTTTCTATTCAATAAGGAAATAAGCTGAAACTGTAAAATGCAGCGGAAAATAATCTTGCTGGAATGGTGGCAGATTATCTTTGAGAAGAGATGTAACGACTGCGCTCATTCGCAAGAAGAAGATTACAATGAGGTTCTAAAGGCATTTTTACAATAAGCATGAAATAAAGAACCCTAAACATAAAAAATCCTAACCCTAGGAGATGAAGTGCCAAAATTCATATGGGCCTCGTTGGGGTAAGCTAGTACATCAACTTCCTGGGGTCGTAAATTGATCAGGGGATCAAATTTTGCTCAAAAATTCAAAGTGTTTGGAATCACTTCAAATCAGACGAGAGCATAGGCCTCATTGTTGCGAACCCAACGCAACTCATTTGGGTTCAAACGGACGTCGGGAGCGAGAGATATCGCGTTCTGTTCAAAATGGCAAACAAGCAAAAAATGGATGCTAACTGTACAAGTCCATACAGTCCGTACGAACGATGACGTGGAAGACCGTACACTGACGTGGCATACAGTTGGCATATTGCATGTTTTGTTGGCAACGAATGGGAATGCGACACGCGGCCCAATCACAGGTTGCCACGTGTCACTTGTTTGTTGGTTAAAATTTTGCACTCGGCAGGAGTCGACCCCGTGACCTCCGGGGCAAGGGTAAAGCTTTGGGAAAGGCCGCCCAACCGGCGCACCCACGTATGTTCCTTGTTTTATTTAACATTGTTATATGGTATATATGGGCGTGGACCGGGCCGGGGCTAAGCCCCGACCCATGGTCATGTGTTATGTTATATGCGACCAGCGCTACGGTGGTTACCACCGTAACCATATATTGTAACCATTTGATATATGTGTGCACGGTTTACTATGTGACCACTGTATCAATGCACGTGGGTTTTAACATACGGTTCCAACGGTTATGTAACCATTAGCCTTGTTGTGTGTTGGCACGGTCGTATGACTGCCATGTGCCCACGGGTCTTGGTAGTTAGGGCTAGCGCATAAACGGTTCGATAGTTTGGACTGGTGGTGCGGTTGCGCCCGGTTCCAGGTTTTCATGCTTTAAATTGCGTGTGGGCTAGTTTGAGCCAGAGGAGGTGCATTTTGTAGTTGCAGAGACAACAAGCTTGAAGAGGAGACTTCAAGGAGGCCTATCTTCTTCGTTTTTTGGCCAAACGAGGTGCGAAAAAGCCTAGCTAGGGGTTTTTGGACGTTCTGAAGCCATTGGAGCAGGCTATTGGTCATTTTAAGTATTGTAAAGTATGTTTTTGAGCACTTTGATCAAATAATACTAATGATCCATTGGAAGCTGGACCAGGAGATGTAGCCCAAGAGAGGGGTGAACTCCTTTATCATTTGTTGTGTTAAGTGTTTTATGCTCATTGATTATGCTGCTGTTTATATGCATCTTGAATGAATAAATCCTATTAATAATGTGTTGCAAAGTTGATCCATTTGTTTTTAACACATAAATTTTACTTGCAAAATATTTTCCAAGATTACAAGTCTTCTTCATTTTTAGATCAAGTTGGTATCAGAGCACTGGTTTTTGAAGACTTGATTGTTTGCAAGTGTTTTGTTTTCTGATGCTCACAAGGTTGAAACTCACAAGAGGAGAAGGTCAGTTTGCAAGTGTTTTGTTTTCTGATGCTCAAGGAAGGTTGAAACTCACAAGAGGAGAAGGTCAACCTATGGATCCAAGTTCTCATCCTTCAAGGAGGAAGCATACAATCACCAAGGCAAGTTTCAAGGAGGTATTCACTAAGTATGGCTCATGAATAAAGTCATGAACGGTTCCCCTAAAGATGAAGATCTCGTGAAGGCCGGCCATGGAAATGAGAGAAATGATGAAGATCTTTATCGAAAGGAATACAAGGTGGTAAGGTGAAGGCTCCAACCCTTCCAAAGCATAAGGGAGACAGTGGTGATAAAACCCAAATGGAAATGGAGGGAATGGTGCCTCCCACCACCCTCCATCATCATCATCTTCTTCTTCTTCTACCAAGACCTCTTCCTAATTCTCCAAAGGACATGGTAAAACTCTTCACAAATTCCTTCATTAAAGCTTGATATTAAATTTGAATTGCCAATATACAATGGAGAAATTAATGCTGAGAAATTATATAATTGATACGATTGAGGTATATTGTAGAATACAAAAATTCAAGATGATGAAACCAAAATTCAGCTTGCTTCTTTAAGATTGGATAGTGCAACACTCCATTTGCGGGGAATCCAAGACCTCGTGGAGGACATGAAAAGCATGGTAAAATTTTAACTCTTGGAATGATTTATTGTTGTAATTAAAAACAATTTTACCCATTGGCATATAAGCAAAAGGCTACTATGGATTGGCAAAACTTAGACAAGCCAGCGACGTAATGTGCAAAACTTTACCCAAGAATTTAGAGAAGAGCTTTGGTTTTGGGAGTAGATTTTGTTCCTCTCAGAAACATTACTCAAATACATTGGAGCTTTGCATATATTATTTGAGACATACTATACTTCATGTTTAATCCTTCAAATCTAGATGAAGTTTGTGTTCAGCTAATTTATTTGGAAGCAAGAGGAAGGAAACAAACTCATGAGGGTAACAAAAGACTTCTTTCAGCCATGGATATAAGGGAAAGAAGAAGTTCAAGGCAATAGAAAAAATAATGCTGTTGTTAAGAAAGAAAGAGGATTAAAAAATTCATGCAAACATTGTTCAGAAAATATGGCCATGATGAAGACCATTGTTGGAAACTTCATCCTCAAAGAAGACCCAAAAAGTTTAGCAAAAAAAGGGAAGTCAAAGACAACTGAAACCATACAACATGATTTAAGTTTGACTGGGTGATGAAATAAAGATCAGCGCCTATGGGTTATCAAGGTAATGGCTATATTGCAAGTAATAGTTCTTCGAGTAATAATAATATCAATGTAACTCACAAGAAAAAAGAGAGAATTGAACTTTTCTACATAAGGGTTGTGATCCTACTCATTTTCTCTGCACCTAAAATGAGAGCGGAGATATAATAAAGAAATGCACAGAGATATTGCGATATTCAATAATATAACAGAAATGTATCGTAGGATGCAACCATAAACACAGATATACAAGAATACACAATTTCTATTAATCGAGAAATGTACGAGACTATGAAAATACAGAGTGAAAGACTCCGCCAGGAATGGTGGCAGCCTTATCTCGAGAAGAGATGACGGGCTACTGTGATTCGCAAGAAGATGATTACAATGAGGCTCAAAAGGCCCTTTAAATAGACAGGAATGCCAAAGTCCTAGACATCCAAAACCTAACCCTAGGAGATGAAGCCGCCTAAAAGTCAGGGCCCCGTTTGGGTAAGTGAGTACATCAACTTCCCAGGTCAGAATCTCTTTTGCATAATGACTCCGCTGAAGCGCAGGATAGCTCGTTGGAAAGGTATTGTCGAGATCTATTTGGGGTCTAATTATGATTTCAATTATCATTGAGAACTTTTATCTTGAAAAACCTTCATTTGACCCTCAAAATGGCCCCCGAAGTTAAAACCCGCTAAAAATAGTAAATTGCCAAAAATGGCCGAAACTATTTTGAGCCATTTGGAAAAGGTGGGTGGCCACCATATCCACTTGGATCATCATGTTGTTTCAAAGCATACCATAGATACTGCATTTGATATTGGATCTCAAGCTAACCTTATTTCTGAAGAAACTGCTAAGAAATTAAAGTTGAAAACAATTCCATCCTAAGCCATTACACCTCTTGGTTGGATATGTGATAATGCTAAGTTACAAGTAACAAGAAGGTGTAAACTTAGGGTTTGCTATCAATCGCAAATTGATGAGGTAGAGCTTGATGTTAATTCCTTTGGATATCTAGGGTATTGTGTTGGGAAGCCCATATTTGTATGATAGGAAAGCTATTTTTCATCAAGCCAAGGAGAATAAGTATCATTTATTTAAGAATGGAGTAGAGTACATTGTTAGAGCCCATACAAAGAAGATGAATTTATCACCTATAAATGCAGGACAAATGAAGAGACTAGTCAATGCTAGTAAGAATTTTGTTCTCTTAATGATTAAACCTAAAGATGATGTTGAAAAACAAAGCATTTCATGGTTGTGATACAAAGTTGAACTTCATCTATATGAAGTTGTTAATCAATATGATGAAATGTTTAAAGAACCAAAGGGATTACCTCTTAAAAGGGAATCCAACATGAAATCCAATTGAAACAAGATTGTCCTCTTCCAAAACATTGGTATGTACATAATGTCAGTCATGGAAAATGATGAGATTAAAAAACAAATTCAAGATGTTCGGACAAAGGGTTATTGTACCAAGCTCATCGCCATGTAGATCTCCAATTGTGTTAGTGCTAAAGAAAGATGGTACGTAGCGTATGTATGTTGATTTCAGGGATTTGAAAAAATTGCTAGCTAAGAATCAGTATCCTCTTCCTAGAATCGATGATTTGCTTGATCAATTAAAATATACAAATATTTTACTAAGGACTTAAGAAGCTTGATATCATCAGATCAATCTCAAGTGTTAGGAGACACATGGAAGACATCTTTTAAAAACTAAGCAAGGTTTGTTTGAATGGATGGTAATGCCTTTTGGACTTGTAATAGCCGAATTCGCTACTTTCATGAGAGTTAAGGAATGATGTTCAGTCTTTTCTCCGATGATTGTGTTATTGTCTACTTGGATGATATTTTGATATTTAGCAAATCTCGTGAAGAGCATAAGAACATGTGAAACAAGTTTTGATGTTTTGAGAAAAAGAAAAATTGTTTTGAAGTTGTCCAAATGTGAATTTGGAAAGACTTCACTTATTTACTTAGGGCATAGCTTTTGTTGGTGGAGGTGAATTAAAAATTGATCCCTCCAAGGTCAAAGTCATATTAGAATGGCCCAAGCCCAAAGAATGTGACAGAGGTAAGAAGTTTTTGGGAGCAACCTAATATTGGAGGAAGTTTATTAATAACTTTTCTTCCATTATTCCATTACATGCAAAGGACTAGTGTCAAACAAGATTTTCAATGGGGAGGCAAGCAATGAAGGTTTTTTGATACTTTGGAAAGAGAAGATCGCTCAACGCTCGGCCCTTGCAGTTCCAAATTTAATACAACCTTTGAAATCCAAACAGATGCAAGCAATTATGCAATGGGAGCAATTTTGCTACAAAGATGGTAAGACTATTTGTTTTCATTCCGAGACTTTTAATGGTGCCGGATTAATTATCTTACTTGTGATAAGGAATTATATGCATTGGTACACAAAGCAAAAAAATGGAAACATTATTTGTTGGGAAAAGAAACCATTATTCACACCGACCATCAACCAATGCAATACTTACAAACACAAACAAAACTACAACAAACAAGGCACTTCCGTGATGATGGGTTTTTCTTCAACAAATTTTACTTGGTCATCGCATAAGTGAAGACATTTATAACAAAGTTCGCCGATATGCTTTCAACACCTATTATTAGTGCTTCAGTTATTCTTGCCATAGTCTCTATCATGCATGAAAGTTATGTTGAGCAATATGCTTTGGATACGATTTCAAAGAAGTATATGAAACTTTGTGCCACTTAACCATGTTGAAGAATTGGATTACCATGTGCATGATAATCTTTGTATCATCTTGGAAAGTTGTGTATTCCATGTGGGGAAAGAATCAACATTATAAGAGAAGCACATTCTTCTCTTATTGCTGGTCATTTTGGTGTAGGGTAGCATTAACGGCCAATTTGCAAAGGTACTGTTATCGGCCTAAAATGAATGAAAGTGTTTCTAGATATGTTCGAGGATGTTCAAGTATGTTACAAGTAAAACTAGCAATCAAAAGTTGGTTTGTATACTCCACTTCCAACTCCTTCTCGACCTTGGGAAAGTAATTCCATGGATTTTGTGGTGGTTTAATGGCGTTCAGATCTAAATCATGATTATCTTTATGTTGTGAAGGATCGATTTAGCAAAATGTGTATTTTGGATGCCTTGTACAAAGCAAGTTACAGCTGAACAAACGCCACAAATGTTTTCAAAATGTTTGGGTACATTCTTGGATTGCCTAAATCCATTATTTCTGATCGATTCTCGATTTGTTGGAAGTTCTTGGACAAATTTATGGGCACTCATGGACACCAAACTTAAAAAGAGCACAACTTTTCATCCACAGAAATATGGATAGACGTGGTGAATCGAACGCTGGTGCATCTTCTACGTGGCCATTGCAAAAGGAAGATCCTAAACTTTGGGATGAGCATTTAATATCTACATTCAACATGCTTACAATCGAAGGCGACTCTTCCACTCAAATGTCACCATTTGAAGCGCAGATGTTTTTGCTATTTGTCCAAATCTCCTTTAGGTTTTATCTTTGGGAAGATATTGCTATTGATGGTCAATATGAGATTGATAGGGCATAAAAGTTCATTGAAATTCACCGATACATCAAGTGGTGCAAGAGCAATTGGAAAAATATTGCCAAGTACAAGACGGTGACATGACAAGCATCATGTTGATCAAAATTTCCAAGTTAGAGATGAAGTCGGATTTACATTAGCAAGGAGAGACTTAAAGGAGAAGGTAAAAATTGAAACCGACCATATGGTCCTTTCAAGATTATCGACAAGATTGGTAACAATGCCTTTCGCTTAGATTTGCCTCCTTATACATGCAAATGCAGTACAAGTTGTTAATGTTGAGAATTTGAAATTGCAAGGAGCCTCCATCGATGTCTTCATTCCCTTCTATAGATGATTTTCTCCTCGCAATATCTTTACAAAATCAAGATGAAGACACCATTCTTGACAGTAGAATGCGAACTTCAAAACGAGGAAAATGTGGAGTATCTTCAAGTTGGTCTTTAGCGAACAATCCAAGAAAATCCAAGTGGATTGAGGTGGGAAGAGTGAGGGAACTATAAATTTCATCTTCACATAGACTCAATATGGTCTTTGGAGGTCCAAAAGCATTCCAATGGGAGGTGATTAGGGGATCAAATTTTGCTCAAAAATTCAAAGTGTTCGAATTGTTAAATCGACGAGACAAGAGGGCCTTCGCCGTTGCAAACTCAACGCTAACTCGCTGGGTTCAAACAGCATGTTGGGAATGAGATATCACGCCTCGCTCAAAATGGCAAACAAGAAAAAGGATGTCGACCGGGTATTAAAGTCCAGATAGTCCGCATCGATGATGACGCATGCACCGCATAAATGACATGGCGCATAGCCTGGCATATTGCGTGTTTTGTTAGTAGTGAATGGGAATGCCACACGTGGCCCAATCACAGCCGCCACGTATCACTTGTTTGTTGGTTAAAACTTTTCACTCGACAGGAGTCGACCGTGACCTCTGGGCAAGGGTAAAGCTTTGGGAAAGGTCGCCCAACCAACGTGCCCACATATGTTCCTTGATATATATGTTTTAAAACATTGTATTTACCATTGTTATATGGTATATATGGATCAAATGTGGGCTGTTCCCACCCATGGCTCTGTGTTATGTTATATGCATCACACAAGTGGTTACCACCGTAACCATTTATTGTAACTGTTTGATATATGTGTGCACGGTTTACTATGTGACTATTGTATCAATGCGCGTGGGTTTTAACATACAGTTCCAACAGTTATATAAACCATTAGCCTCCTGCTGTGTTGGCGCCGGGTCGTGATGATCGCCATAGCCTTAATGGCCTTGGTAGTTAGGCCACAGAATGGTCTCGGACACTTGGACCGGTGGTTGCGTCTGGTTCCAAGTTTTCACGCTTTAAATTGCGGGTGGGCTAGGTTGGATGAGGAGGTGCATTTTGTAGTTGCAGAGACAACAGTTTGAAGAGGGAGGATTCTCAAGGAGGCCTATCTTCTTCATTTTGGCCAAACGAGGTGTCAAAAGAGCCCAGCTAGGGGTTTATGATGTTCAAGCCATTGGAGTAGGCTATTGGTCATTTTGAGCATTGTAAAACACGTTTTTGATCAATTTGAGCAAATAATACTAATGATCCATTGGAAGCTAGACCAGAGATGTAGCCCAAGAGAGGGGTGAACCTCTTTATCATTTGCCGTATAAGGTTTTATGTTCATTGATTATGATGTTATTTATATGCATTTTGAATGAATAAATCCTATTAATAATGTGTTGCAAATGGTGATCCATTTGTTTTTAACACATAACTTACTTAAAATATTTTCAAGATTACAAGTCTTCTTCATTTTTAGATCATACTCTTTGCATACCATCTTTGTTTTAGGGGCACACGATAGTGTGTTGGAAAGGTCTATCCAAGGACTACACATTTTGTCGCCGTAATATGAATTTTTCTATAAATTTGATTGTGGCTTGGCCTTGAAAACGTTGTTTAGGGCCTCAAAACGACTTCGTGGTTAGATCCAAAACTAGGAAAACCTACCAAACCGAAAATGCCAAAGGAACCACCGTATTAGGTGGGAGGCCAACCGCATACATCCTCGATCAACTTCTCCTCTAATTAGGAAGCAATGGTGTCCAAGGCCGAGTTCCCCCTTAAGATGAGGAAATGTTTGTTGAAATTTGGCCTCGCGAGCCGTCTTGGTGGTGAGTTTCTACTTTGAAAAATCGATAAAGTTGGATCCCTTGATGTAGAGTTCCCTTGACCTATGTATCCATAATATGATCACCGGATGCATGTTTCATGGGCCAGGTTGATCTTTGTTGGTGTCATTGCTCGCTTATCTCCGGGAGGTGTCCAATAATGGTGGAAATATAGTTGAAGGAGGTCCACATGCTGAATACCGGGTGTAGGCTGAAGATGAATGTTGAGCTCAAAAACATTGTCACCCACAACCTTGGTGATGGTACCACCATATCTGAGTGGGTGAATCTTCCGACATGGGGCTCATACGCTCTTTCCAAGTGCAACCAAACTTTGTCACCTCGACCGGGGAACTTATGTGGCACCCGGGAGCGTTGATCACAAATATTGATTTTACTTGGCATTGAATTTTGTAAAGTATCCCGAACTGGTTGGAGGATGTGATAGATCAACTCAATGAACCGGGTGGCTGGTCGCCTTCGTGGGGAGAAGGGATGAGTCGACTGAGGTGGCCACCATGGGTAGTGAAACATCCATGGGGCCCTATGGTTGGAATCCAAACCCCACCGAAAAGGGGTTGTGACCAATTGAGCCATGTAGGGCCTGGGCCAGCTATGATAGACATAGAAGACTCTCATCCCATGGGGGTGCTTTGAATTGTACATGTGCAAGATATGCACGATCATCCGATTGACCACCTTAGTTTAGCCATCCGTCTGGGGTGAAGGCAGTGGATTTGGTGATCTTGGTGTCCAACAATGACCATAGGCTCAACCAATGTGCCGAGAACCGACCAAGACCGATCCGAGACAATGGTTTGTGGATCTCCAAAATGTACCCATACTGCTCAAAGAAGATCCCGGCAAGGCCTCTAATGTTTCTTATTGTATGCCCGCACTTATATCTTGGAAAAGTTTATCAAAAACCACAAAAAAATAATCATTTCTTGTGGATCGAAGGCCCGGCATGCACCATTGAGATGAATTCTATGGTCTGCCAGAGTAGGAAGAGGGGCACATGCCCCGCTTTTAGTGTGTTCGGTTTGACAATAGTACAAAGGAAGGACCCGACATACTTTGCTAACGCCATAAGCGTCGTGGTTTCAACTGGGTGAAATGTTTGTAACATCGCCATTGTCTTTTCGACGCCGAAATGTCCTACCGACCAGAGTGAGCTTCCCAAATAAGCTTCGGCCACTCATTTGATGGAACACAGATGGCCTGGGATGACATAACAACCCATCTTTGAAGATGGAAATTAGTGACAACTGGTGATTGCTTCAAAATTTGGTAGGTGGTGGAGAAGTCGTATCTATCTCATAGAGGTGGGGGCCATCCCGAGGTCTCATGGCCACAAGAGTCTAGCATCGTGGTGAGTGTCACAACTGAGGTCATTGAGGAAATCAAAAATTGGTTGGTACTTCCTATTTTATACTTGATGTTGAGGTGGAATTCATGAAAGTACGTGGACCACTTCCGATGCATGGCCATTTTGCAATTTTCCTTGTGTTTGCATGAACCGCAATGACTTATGATCGGTGTGAATGATCGCCTCCTTTCCTTAAGAATGTACGTCTCCATCGGCTTACATGCTTCGTAATAATGGAGTACATTTATTTTTCATGGCAGGGTACTTATGAACAACATTTTATAGTGTCTCACTATGATATGCCACGGTGGCCGCTGCAAAGTGAGAATGATGCCCACAACATAGTTTCTGAAGCATCTTTCTCGATCTCGTGAGAGGGTTGCTGCGGGTTTTGTAGTGAAAGTACTGGGGATGAGCGCAAGCATTGCTTCAAATCATTGAATCTTGTTGTTGGGACATGCCCCACAATAAAGTTTTCCTGTTACCACCCTTGGTTACTTGGTCGAGGCCCATGCGATATGAGAGAATCCCAACACAAACTCATGGTAGAAATTGGCAATGCCCAAAAAAGCTCTGAAGCTCGTTGAGTGTGGTTGGCACCGGCTAGTCACTGATGACCTAGATCTTGGATGGATTCATTACACACCATGCCGACAACGATAGGCCTAGGTAATGGACCTTGTCCATGCTCTAACATGCATTTTTCAAGTTGGCATATAGCTTGTGTTGTCGAGAGGGTGTAGAACCCGATGAATATAAGCTAGTGTTTCTATCCCATATTGTTGTAGATGAGGATGTCATCTAGATACAATACAAACAAAATTATTGGTGAATGGTCAGGATATCATCCATCATCCTCATGAATGTTGTTGGATCATTTGTCAAACCAAAGGGAAAGACCAAACCATTCGAAAAGACCTTCTTTGACTTGAAGTCACTTTCCATACATATGTCCGCTCTATTGGGACTCGGGTGGTAGCCGTGACTGATCAATCTTACTAAAGTATTTCTACCCCGTGAGCTGATCAAGGAGGTCATCCGCTCAAGGAATTGGGTACTGATTTCGTAGACTGGTGATTTTTATCTGTGGTCCGTAATCAATGCATAGTTTCTAGGTCCTATCTTTCTTCTACACCAACACAATTGGGCTCCTATATGAAATGATATGGGATGGATGTGCCCCTTGTGGAGCAGCTTCTGGATTTTCCTCTTGATCTCCTCTTTTTCTACCAGAGTGTGGTGGTAGACTATCCATTGCAGCAAAGTATGTGCAGTGCGCCGAGGGTCAGATCGATGGGATGCTTGACCTGGCAGTGCAGAGGTATCTCAATAGGTGAAGAGAATATATCTGAGTATTCTTCCATGACCTTATCCACTTGCTTCTGTTGTGTGGAGAGATCGGTCACGGAAGCCCTGGATGTGGTTGCGATCTTTCGCTCGCTTTGAGAGAGAATCACGAAGAAGACAACTTTCCCGGTCTCAGAGATGACCTTCCTGCGTTTCTTGGAAGAGATCAAGGAAATAACACTAGGTGGGACTGACTCGGGTATCTTGTACAATTTCTTGTTCAAAGTAATAATAACAGTATGAGGCCTAGACTCATATACAACATGAAATTTTCATAAATAAGGTTGGTCCAAAAGAACATTACAAACTTCGAAAGGAGAAACATCACACAATATCTCATCTTTGAAGGGTTTGATGTCATATGAAAATCTACATTGTTGGTTGACGCGAAGATCACTTCCTTGGCGAAGCCATCCAATGGTGTAGGGTTGCGGGTGTGGCGTTGTCGGTAGAGATAGACGCTTGACAACCTATGTTGAGATGAGGTTCTTCTGGCTACTACTATCAACAATGAAGTGCAACGAGGTACATTTTACCCACATATGTGAATGGAAAATGTGCTCGCCTTCTTCTGGCTTATCTGGTTCACTTTGTTGGAGCTTGGTGGCACTGGGTTTCACATCAATGATCCATTTCCCCCTTTTCGGTTCTGAATCAGAGTCGGAACCCGCATCTAATTCAGAAGCTTTAACTTCATCCACCAACAACTGCTTTGAGCAGCAATCAACAACGTTATGCCAAGGGATTTTATGGAAGTTGCACCACTTCCTAGTATGTTTCTTTGTCTTTTCGGTGTCCTTCTTTGCTTGCGGCTTGGACTGGTTGTTGTGATGTTTTCCATCTTTCCTCTATCCTTTTTTCTGTGGGTTGGGGCCTCCCTTTTCTGGCTTTTGTTGTGAGGGGTTCCCAAGCCCAAATTTCAGCATCTTTTGTTTGAGCTTCTGCTCGATTTTGACGACATATGAATAGGCCACACCCAAGGACGAGATGTCCAAAATTTCCATTTTGGTCTGGATGTATCTATGCAGAGAACCACAATACTTGAGCACCAAATGTCGCTTAGAATATTTGATACTCAACTTGGTGAGCAAGGTATGGAAGATATTTGTGAACTCTGGCATTGCCTGGTCTCTTTCTTTCTGCAGTGTGGTCCATTTTGTATACAAGTCGTCATAACCTTTGACAGGGTAGTATTGTTCCTTAATATCATCCCTGAAGGATTCCAAGGTGGTCATGACTGTAAATAATGAGGGTTTCTCTGTTTCCTTTTTCTCACAAAAAGTTTCCCACCAATATTTGACATGGGGAACAACTTTGAGGAGCGCAAAAGTAATATTTTCTCTATTCGAAAAGTTATAGAAAAAAAATACCCTTCTAGTAGATTCAACCATTTTTCTACATCATCTGCGTCTATATGAACTTCAAATATAAGAATATCAAATTTTATTTGTACCTTGAAGGGGGCGGCGCCTCCACTCGAGGAAGATGTGTCGCCTATCAGTAGTCGCCGAAGGATTTGCGCAAAAATATCTATCATCTCGTTCCTTTGTTGTGTGAGGGCTTCCTCAAGAAATTTTTTGAAAGGATCTCTTGTCTCGCCATCTTTATTTTCTCCCGCCATAAGAGGTCGCTTGGGTGTTCAATAGATTTTTTCCTCAAGAGAAACAAGCTCGAGACCCAATTCTTTGTACCCTGACCTCGTTGGGGACATGCATTAAGAATGATAAGGAGAACACTGCTTTGATACCACTAATTCAAATTTTATGAGCAGAACGAAATGAATACAGATTATTAAAATATGTTTAACACAGAATAACAAAGATACAATAAAATTGGTTTATATTCAATAAAGAAATAAGCTGAAATTGTAAAATGCAGCGAAAAACAAGATTGTTGGAATGGCGACGGCTTATCTCTGAGAAGAGATATGACGACTGTGCTCATTCACAAGAAGATGATTACAATGAGGGTTTGAAGGACTTTTTACAGTAAGCATGAATGCGAAAACCCTATACATTCAAAAACCTAACCCTAGGAGATGAAGTGCCAAAAGTCATGTGGGCCCCGTTGGGGTAAGCTAGTACATTAACTTCCTGGGGTTGTAACTTTTGCATATGATCTTTGTTTTAGGCGCATGATAGCATGTTGGAAAGGTCTATCCGAGGACTACACATGTTGTCATCATACTTTGACTTCGTCTATAGTTTGACTATGGCGAGCCCTGATAACGCTGTTTAGAGCCTCAAAACGACCCCGGAAGTCAGGGACCCAAAAACTAGGAAAAAACTAACAAAATGAACTAGTTGGAATAGGTGGGAAGCCACTGACATCTATTTGGATCATGAAGGGAGAGCTTCCTCCAAAGTGGCCGCTTGATGAAGATACGCCTATTGCTATCGACGGACGTTGAAGGATGCAGGAAAAATGCTCCATCATTTTTTCCCTCTATCACGCGAGAGCTTGCTCAAACAACATGTTAATTTTTAATCTTTCGCTCCGTAATTTTTCTTTTCTGCCGCCATAGATGGTTTCTTGGTCATGTGAGAGTGACTTTCCTCAAGAGATACAAGCTCGAGACCCAACTTTCTATACTCGTACCTCGTTGGGGAAATGCACCGAAAAATGATCAAGAGCAACCTGTTCTCATATCACTGGTCTAGATTATTTTCGAAACGAAATGAAAGCAGAGATATTATAATGAAATACACATAAAAATTTCCAGAAACAAAGAAATACAACAATACATGATTTCTATTAATGAAATAAATGTACAGAGACTGTAAAAATACAGAGTGCAAGACTCGCTAGAATGGTGCCCTCTTGATCTTTGAGAAGATATGTGACGGCTATGCTCATTCGCAAGAAGATGATTAAAATGAGGCTATGACGGACTTTTTATGATAAACATGAATGCCAAAACCCTAGACATCCAAAAACCTAACCCTAGGAGATGAAGTGTCAAAAGTCATGTGGGCCTCGTTGGGGTAAGTTAGTACATTAACTTCCCGGGGTCGTAACTTTTGCATATGATTTCCGTTTTAGGCGTGTGATAGCCCGTTGGAAAGGTATTTTCGAGAACTATGCATTATGTCATAAAAATTTAACTTTGTCCATAGTTTGACAGTGGCAAGCCAAAAAAACACTGTTTAGAGCCCCAAAATGGCCCTAGAAGTACAAAAAGATGTAATGACATGAAAACTTCCAAAATAAGCCAGTTGGAAGAGGTGGGCAGCCACCAATATCCACCTGGATGTTGTGTAGGGATTCAAAACAACCCCACAATTGCAAAGAAATTTCCTCATTACAAAGAAATGTGTTGAACTGAAAACTGTCAAGATGAATTAGTTGGAATTTGGAACAGGTAGGTGGCCACCAATATCCACATGTATCAACATGCCCTTAAGATACTTTTGAATTTTATTCATTTGAACCTAGTGGCTCCTAAATGTTTTTCTTACATATATATTTTCTTCTTCAAAGTTGATTATGCTAATATCTTTGTGTTTTTTAATTAAAAGTTTATTTAAATAAATTTTAGCTCTTTAATATTATTGATGGATGGGCAATTAAAATTAGATTTTTTACTAGCTTGGAATAGGCCATACAACTAGTCATTATATACATTTTTATGTTACTATGTCTTTAAACTATTTGTTTTAAAATTATGCAAATTTATTTTACGCTAGAATCTACTTAATATTTTAAAATGATCAATTATTAAAAAGGTTAATTAAAATATTTATGTTTTATAAATAATTGTTATAAAATCTTAGATGTCACTTAAACATTAACATTATTTATTTGTCTTAAAACTACTTTGTATTCATTCTTTATACTGATTTGTCCTACATCTTTTAAGTATTCCTATAAAAAAAAACCTTAATTAAGGTAAACATAAATACCAAAATGTTTTTATATATAAAAAGATAAATTCGTTTTTGTTATACATTAATCATAAATATTAACTTATTAACAACACACTTTTAATTACTTATTATTCATCGTCACCCTTATAACGTGTTTCTAAATTTACATATTAATAATTGTACGTACATTGTCTAAAACAATAGACATATCAACACTTTATTATTACAATATAAACATTTCACATATAAATAACCATAATTTATTATTCACAATCCAAAATGTTCATGTGAAACATGGAATTTAACTATATATATTGTGTTAAAAGGTAGAACATTATAAACATCAAAAGTGGAATCAAGCAAAGAAACATAAGTAGATAATCATTGAAAAATACATAAGATGGGACATAGAGATATCAAAAGTGGAATCAACCTAAGAAAAAGTATAAAATCGTAAAAAAAAATACATACACAACAAAGATAGAGGTTGAGGTTTTTAGGAAGAGACAGATGGCATGGCGAATACAAGTGACATTCTTAATTTCATACATGCAAGACTTTTGTGGCATAAGTTGTCTTGGAAAAGTTCAAATGAAAGTGACAATAAAGCCACTTTGACACATGGATAAACCTAGGCAGAAAGAGACTAAGTAGGTGTAGTCATAAAGTAAGATGAGAATGTGATGGTGTGAATAGCATAATATCATTGATGAAGCAACTATATGCTTTAGAGGAAGATCATTGGTTGAGAAATATCCTTAGAATAAAGTGTAAAGTAAAATGTAATCATTGTATAATGATTAATGGTAGTGGGTTACATTTCTACAAATAATTCAAAAGTTGGATTTAATGTGTCATAAGCTGTGATTAATGGTAGTGGGATACATTTGTACAAATAATTCAAGAGGTGAATTTAGTGTGTCATAAGCTTTTATAATTGTATAGATTGCTTCCGCTCGGGTGTGAAGTTATGTGGTAGAGTATTATAAGGTAATATTTAATATAGGATATTGTTGAGACAAGGTCTTGTGTCTTGTTATGTTAATGGATTGGTTAAAAAGGATATAGTAATATGATAGAAACACGGAAAATTTAGTTGGAAATATAAATACAATATAAATATGTGGTTAGTTGTTCTTTGTATTTAATTGTTGTGTGTGTGTTTTTTTTATGGTGTGAGAATTCATGTTTAGCTATAGTTTTGTCGAGTTTACTTAAAATTTCATTTTTCATCAATAATGGATGAATTCCAATATCTAGTAAATATCCATCGTTGGATGTTTAATTAGTCTTAAAGATCAACGGTTTCCATTTCGAAGTTGTCACAATAAGTTAGGAGGTTTCTATATTGGATGAGAAATGCTTTTTTTTTGGTATGTTGGGTGAATTTGAGATGTTGGGTATTTTTGCTCTTACCCAAAGGAGTCGTATGCATATCTTTCTGAGTATTCGATTGAGTGCTAAGTGAATTCTTTCTCCCTAAGTCGTTCTCTCACCAATTGATAAGTCATACGGGGTTGTATGGACCATATGATGGAGTGACTCTACATCTCACATTTTAGTTTCATTGTTTGTATATCAATTACATATATTGACATCCCCACAACTCCATCTAGTAATGATTTTGATGGCTAGTGTAATCAATCGATTATCTACAACCTGGTTATTGTTGGATTGAACGTTAGAGTTGGGATTTACTTGAATCAGGTAATATGTTGGGTGTTATGTCTCATAAAGAGTAGATTCCATTTTAGTTGTGTGTGGACCATATAATATATCATCCCTTGTAATCTTTGTCAGGCATGTTTTAACTATTCTCTTCAATGTTCTCATTCTTTTTTAATCTGATGTGATGGTGAACCATATTGACCCCAATTTTTTTAATTAGAACTAATTGCTCTATGTTGGTGATAGAAGCCATAAATGTCTACTGGTAATTCTAGTATCCCATCATTAATAATAATTTTTTGATTCATTGGTTAAGGGATGTCCATATACTCATTTATTTAATTTCCCATGCAAGTGCATGTTGCAACCAATATGTATTGTAGCAATGACACCCAAAACCATACATTAGTTATCTTGTAGGTTGATTATTTGAGTAGAGTGTTGATTTAAGTTTGCATAAACAAATTGATTATTGATAATATAAGTGCTAAGGATACTTTGAACACCCAACCAAATACACAATTATTTGAGTTAGTGCATTGTTCTCATTGGGCTTGAATACATGCAAGGAATTCATTGGTATGGACCAAGTTGTATATTTGTTGTTAGTTGACATCACCTACAGACACCAGTTGTAGCCATTCATGTACAGAGAATTTTCTTGGCATCTTAAATCCAACAAATAGAACCATCTTATAATACCTCAAGGGTTATACCAGAAAACAATGGGCAATTGGTTGGCATATGCATCTTTGCATGCTTATATAAGAACATAGAGCATAGAACTTTGCACTCATATTACATTGACAACAAAGAACCAATTATCTTATCTCCACATAGATCCATGTTGGTGAAACATATAAGCACAATGGATTGGATCTTATTGGGCACTCATTCAAACCTACACATACCCATAGAAGATTTTGGAACTAACCTACACTGCGAATGGACGCCTTATAGCCATTCTTAGAACAAAGATCTATGTACATGAAATATAAGCATAGATCATAAGTTAATTTCCACATAATATATGTGTTAGTGAAGAGAGTGGGCTATACATGCCTCATTTATGGATCATCAAGAGTCATGGAACCAACAAGTCTCAAGTAATAGAACAAACATTCTTATAACTGAAATGAAATACTATGAAGACTTCTTCACTTCATTAGCTAAGCATTGATAAAGAGATGGTGGGTTAACGTATTTCCCATATCTTTAGAAACCTTTAACTATTGAATTCAACCTTCCATATCCTTATAAACCCTTAGTTAACAAAAGACAATTTGCTTCATTCTTCATAAGAAAAAATCTCCATATTTTCATGTGCAAGATAACAATGGGTTCAAGTCAATCCTTGGAATGAAGTATGCACCCTCGACACGAGGGCCAACCTTACTATAACAAAGTATTCACCTTGATGCTAGGCCAACTTTACTATAACAAATTATTTATCCCCATTGCATTATGCTTAGCAGCTTCTACAAACCTAAAATTTTATTCTTGCAAATAACTAAAGCATTGCTTTACGTTTTATCCTATGTACCCTCTAAATGGTATGCATTGATCCTATGTATACTATATATAATACAATGCAAGCACATAAAATGACATATACAACCTGAGTGGGCCTAAAGGTTAAGAACATGTTTTTCCTCCTTGGAAGTGATGGGTTCAAATATAAAGGGGGGTAGGGTATGTATACCTCCGTAGACTTTAGCAGTCAAATCGTCGTTTGCATTTTCAAAATTACACCATGTTTGGATAGGACAATGAGGATTTGGTTTTTAGAGGGCCATTTTTATTGTAAAAATAGTATGATAGTTTGCTTTTATCTATTGATAAATAAATGGATAAAAAAACATAATTTTAAATTAGGAAAAAAAGATAATAAATATATAGTAATAAAGTAAATTTTAAATAAATTATTTTTCTTTTTTAATTTAATAAAATAAAATTTGTTATAATTTATATTTTTATATATTTATAAAAAAATTAATTAATTTTAATTTTTTTTAATCTAAATCATGATGATTTTTTTACTTAACCTATAAAATAATTTTATTTCTTGAATTTCAAGTACAAATCATTCCACCTTGGCAAAGGGATTTTTGTTCCTATGCTTGCTTTAATGTCTATCCAAAAAAAATAGTGAATATATATTAATAAAATAATTTTTAAATAAATTAACTTTCTATTTTAATTTGATAAAATAAAATTGGTTATAATTTATATTTTTATATATTTATAAAAAAATTAATTAATTTTATTTTTTTTAATTTAAATCATGATGATTTTTTTACTTATTCTATAAAATAATTTTATTTCTTGAATTTCATGTACAAATCATTCCACTTTGGCAAAGGGATTTTTGTTCCTATGCTTTTTTTAATGTCTTTGCTTGCTTTAATATATTTGAATATTGGTCGTGGTAGATTTTCCTTAGATACAAGGAATTGAATTACCATAATATATTCTTCTGATAGATCATTGCCCTCCATTGGATTCTTTTGGGAATCCTTTCATGTTTCTTTAACTGTTTTTTTAGCTTTTCCCCTGGGAGACTTAGCTGTAGGTCTCGTAGGGGTTGTCCTTGGTGGCATATTTCATACACAAAAATCAATATAAACCAAAATAAAGAAGACAATTGTATTTTGACTAACCATTTCTCTTATTAAAACGCTACCTCAATAAGCATGATACACAATTTCTCAAATAAATAAGGTTGAATGGTAGTTTTTGTAAGTAAAACAAATCTGAGAAGAGTTCAACATCGGTAAAAGTGGAAATCTTGAAACATTTCTCTAGTTCAAATTCATCATCGGAAACACATCAACTTAGTTCAAAATTCAAGATTAGTAACTTACCTGGTGCTAGCAGGGAAAATCCCCCTATACTAGGTCGAGGTATAGGCAGAGCAATGACTTCCCTTAAAAGACAATTCTATTCCTAAGCTACCACAAAACTATCTAAAATCAAAGACAAGAGAGAGGAAATAAGGTCAGTAGGTGTACCTTTGGTCCTTGCGGCTGGTGTAGATCTCTTTCGCCTTTGTAACTTCCTAGATTGTGGGTCTCTTCCCAAACCTGACCTACAAAATCTTAGGAAAACAATGCTACAACGTGTACGATCTCTACTTATCACTTTCAATATTCAGATATAGACATAGATGCATTAATCAATAAAATAATAAAGACACAATGTATTGGGACACGAAAGAAATCTTTTATTCAATATGAAGATCAGAAAGATTACAACCTTCTTCGGCAAACACTCTATGAACCAGGTCCAGGCTCCTTTATTGTTGCTCTAAGTGCATCATTCCCATGCTTGCCTCTCACAACCAACTAATCTCTTGGGAAAAGGGAAAGGGTTGTATAAGGAGAAAGGGCTAGAGGGGAATGTTGAGGCCAAATCACAGAAGGGGATGCAAAACTTGGGCTAAGAAGGGGAAGGGATTTTGGCAGAGTTTACTTGTTCTCTTTCTTGTTGTTGTAAATGGGACCCCAAGACCTCTTTTTATATGAGAAAAAGATGGTTATTCGGTTTGGGGACGGGCTATAATGGGTGAAATGGTTGGGAAACCCTTGATAGCCCGTAAACTCCACCGAATTCCTTGCAATTATATATTTTTTGCAACTTTTGGAGGTAAACGCGGGTTTTCTATCATGTAGCTCGCGTATGAACGTGTGCTAACTAGTATGAAACTCTCGTGTGTATGCAGGCTATCATTTCAGTAGGGCGTGTACATGTTCCAAAAAATGGTTTTTAAAGAATGATCTTGAGCAGTAATTTGGAAAATTGTGTAAGTGGAAATGCCAATGCCATGTATGCATAGGTAGGGCATTTTTGGACTATAACACCTGGTTTGAGTGAATGACAAAAACAAGGAATTGAATCAAGGGAATTATTGTCCACAATCAACCTCTACTAATGAAAATACCCCCTATTGCAAACACATCATGATCATCACACACAATCGTTTACACCAAAAAAAATATCCTCAATGCACAGACTAAATTCTTACAAACAATGAATTATGTTGACAATGATTGAATCTCATCGAGTCCAACCTAAATTCATGCTCAGAATGGTTAAATTGGTTGTGGAGTTTGCATTTTATAATCAACAGACCAAATCTTGGTAGCGTGATGAAAAAATATCCCTTAAACCTGATTAGATTCACCAAATCCTCAAAAAATGAATGTTGATTGGACATCCTAGCCACCAAATCAACAAATTAATGAGCAATAAATTTACTTCTTTAGTGGTTGCTCAACACTTCTCCTATTTGCAAAGTTTTTCCAAGACAATGATGACAAAGAGATTCTGATTGAGTGATAATATCTACCTGAATAATCATTGATCCAGGTGGATATCAGTGGCCACCCACCGTTTCCAACTGGCTCAAAACAATTTTCTAGCAATATTGGTAATTTACTATTTTTAGTAGTTTTTAACTTCCATGGCCATTTTGAGGGCCTAAATGAATATTTTTCGGGATAGAGATTCTTAATGATAGCCAAAGGCTCTAATTGAGCCCCCAAAATGGATCTCCTTGATGATACCTTTCCAACGAGCTATCGTGCGCCCCAAACGAAGATCATATGCCAAAGTTATGCCCCCGAGAAGTTGATACACCAAACTACCTAAAACGGGGTCCACAAAACTATTGGCTTTTCATCTTCTGTGGTCAGGATTTTGGATTTTCTTTATGATAAAAAGGAATTTGGAGACTCATTGTAAAATCATCTTCTTGCTAATGCGAGTAGTCGTCACATCTCTTCTCAGAGATAAGCTTCCACCATTCTACCGAGTCTTTCACTCTATATTTTTACAGTCTTTGTACATTTTTGCTCATTAATAGAAAAGTGTGTATTACTGTATCTCTGTGTTTATGGTTGCATCTCTGATACATTTATATTATATTATTGGATATCCGAGATATCTCTGTACATTTCTTTATTATATCTCCACTCTCATTTTGTGCCAAAAATAATTCGGATCAGTGGTATCAGAGCAGGCTGCTCTTGATCGTTTTTTTTTTCAGTGCATGTCTCTGACAAGGTCTAAGTATAGAAAATTGGGTATCGATCTTGTCTCTCTTGAAGACAATCACTCTCGAATGCCCAAGAAACCCTCCATGGCGGAAGAAAAGAAAAACGACGGAGCAAACGATTCTATCAATCTGTTGCTTGAGCAAGCTTTCACGCGACAGAGGGACGAAATGATGGAGAATTTTTCCCACATCCTTCAACGCCTGCCAATAGAAATATGTGCATCTTCATCAAACAACCACTTTGGAAGCACCTCTCCTTTCAAGGTACATGTTAATTTTTATATTCCTGTATTTGAAGGTCAGATAGATGCGGATGTCCTAGAAAAATGGTTAAATATGATAGAAGGTTATTTCTTTGTTCACCATTTTTCCGAGAGGGAAAATATCACCTTCTCACTCCTTAAATATCTCCCCCATGTCAAACATTGGTGGAAAACTTACTGGGAAAAAATTTCCACAGAAGAGTCTGGAATATATGGGGTCGATCCCACTTGGGATTTTTTTTTGGACGCGGTAAAGGAACAATATTACCCTGTTGGAAACTATGAGGACCACTATATGAGATGGACCACACTGTGGCAAGAGAGGGCCCAAGAAGTTTCGTAGTTCACCAATACCTTCCATACATTGTGCACTAAGATAGGTATCAAAGACTTTGAACGACATTTGGTTCTGAAATATCGTGGGGCTCTACACAGATACATCCAAACTGAAATGGATTTTCTGGACATCTCATCACTCGGTGCTTCTTATCGATGTGCTGTTAAAATTGAACAGAAATTTAAGCACCATAAAAAAAATGGGAGTTCGGGTTTGCAAATCTGCAACAACCAAAGTATGATAAAGACAACCCTAACAAACAATTTCCTGAAAACCAGTCCAAGCCACATGAAAAGAATGGTCACGGGAAGATGAAGAAGGACACCAAAAAATGGTGTGATTTCCACAAAATCCCCTAGCACAACACCGATGAATGTTGCTCAAAACAGTCATTGGTGGCCGAAATCAAAGACAAGGAGCTAAACCCTGATTCAAAATATGATTTAGAAAATACTGACAGAAGACAGATCATCAAAGCAGAACCCACTACTATTGTCGCGATCTCAACAATTCAACCAGAAGAACCAACAAATCCCGAAGAGGCGGAGCACCTTTTTCATTCGCAGATGTGGGTGAAGGGGACCCCACTGCATTTTATTGTTGATAGCGGAAGCCAGAAGAACCTCATCTCAGTAGAGGTCATCAAACAGTTTGGATTGTCGACAACACCACACCCACAACCATACAACATCGGGTGGCTTCGCCAGGGACGAGATCTCCGTGTCATTCAGTAGTGTCGATTGTCATACATCATCCAACCCTTGAAGGATGAGGTATTATGTGATGTTTCCCCCTTGGATGTCTATGGTGTTCTCTTGGGCCAACCATATATGTGGAAGCACCATGCTATCTATGAGTCTCGACCCCGTAGTGTCATTGTTACTCTGGGGGGTCATCTCTACAGGATACCATAGGTGGTTCCAACTATTGTCCCACCTAAACAATGCCGCAAGGTAGTATGTCATACTACAAAATTTACCTTCTTCACAATCTGTTCAAAAGGTGAACAAAATGATACTGCAACCACTACAGCCTTAGCCCAAGCACCTTCTATCCAACAGAAGCAGGTCGATAAGACTAAAACAAAGCGCAAAGATTCCTTTTGCATACAGACATATCATGTAGCCAAACTGGTTAAAATGGTCCAACCCTTCCAACCACATGTTCATGACAACCTTCAAAAAACTAAGCAACACAACTTCTCCAACAAGGCAAGCAACTCATCAAGATTCAGATTCAACAAACGCTTTTCCCTCTCCCCCGGGCACTCAATGCAATGGAGAAAATTTATTCCTAAGGAGGTAGGATTGATCCAGGTGGATATCAGTGGCCACCCACCTTTTCCAATTGGTTCAAAATAGTTTTTTGGTAATTTTGATAATTTACTATTTTTAGCAGTTTTAAACTTTCGGGGCCTTTTTGAGGGCCTAAATGAAGGTTTTTTGGGATATAGATTTTTAATGATATCCAAAGGCTCTAATTGAGCCCCCAAAATGAATCTCCTCGACGATACCTTTCAAACGAGCTATCATGCGCCCCAAATGGATATTGTATGCTAAAGTTACGCCCCTAGGAAGTTGATACACCAAACTACACAAAACGGGGTCCACAAAACTATTGGCTTTTCATCTTCTGGGGTTAGGGTTTTCGATTTTCTTTATGATAAAAAGGACTTTGGAGCCTCATTGTAAAATCATCTTATTGAGAATGCGAGTAGCCGTCACATCTCTTCTCAGAGATAAGCTGCCACCATTCTAGCGAGTCTTTCACTCTGTATTTTTACAGTCTTTGTACATTTTCGCTCATTAATAGAAAATTGTGTATTACTGTATCTCTGTGTTTATGGTTGCATATTTGATACATTTCTATTATATTATTGGATATCCGAGATATCTTTGTACATTTCTTTATTATATCTCCTCTCTCATTTTGTGCCGAAAATAATCCGGATCAATCGTGCATAGTGAAAACATTGAATGGTTCTTACCAGTGGCGAGCGAAAGTTTGGAAATGCAATGAAACTCATTATCAATGCCTAAAATAAATTTTATCTTTGATAAAAATAACTTTTGTTGTTGCAAAACTTAAAAGTTGGTTGATGGCTGATTGCCAGAAAAATGATATCACTTTCAAATTTCAAGTATGGATCGACGACCCTAAAACTTTACCTATTGGTGCATTGGAATATCCTTTGTATTAACATACTTTAAAAACTTTCTATCGACGCATGAAATAACACTTTTCTCATCGATGCATGGATTTTCTTTTCAATAGTACCCAAAAATATATTTCCATCGGCAGTCTAACTTACCTTTTCTATCGACACTCCCAAATAACTTTTCTATTAGCAAACTAACTCACCTTTGTGTCGACGAACTTAGAAAATTTTGGTATTGGCTTGTTCAAGTTTATTTCACCTTGGTGCTCGCCACAAATTTTTTACTTCGACTCATTGCTTTTATTTTTCCTTTAGCACTCACGATGATTTTTCCTCGTTGGTGCTTCGACTTACTTTTCATCAATGCCTGAACAAATTCTCATACTGATTCTCCAACTTATCTTTTATCCCAACAATGAAAGTGATTTGACTTTGTTGATACAAACCATTTTAGTTAAAAATTAGGCTTTGGGACTTATAATGTTTTTTTGTTTGGATATTTCAAGACTAAAACGCCATTTAAACTACATGAAATGCATAAAATCAGCCAAACCAAGAAATATTAAAATATTAACTGTTACTTGCGAAATCAAAGAAAAGTGGTACTCAAAAATTTGAAAATTTAGGGTGTGTTGTGTACTCAGCACACTATTAGGTACTTTTTTGGAATTTTGTATTTAAAACTATTTTTATTGGACAATTATAAGCTAGATCTTTGTTACACTTTGCACTGTGGGATTTTGATAAGTCTTTTTTTATGTAACCTTGATACGAGCATTTGTTGTAGCCTTTTACTTAATACAAATATCTACCAGTTATTGTCAAAAAAAATGTTCAAATTTTAATATTGTATATCAAAATGATAATTATAATATTTTTTTCAAAATAATTTAAATTTTAGAATTAAAAAAAAAATCACTTTCAAAAATCTCATAATGTACAGAATAAGAAGATCTTTTGCTTTTAAACTATAAATAAGGAATACATTATTATAAGTTTTAAGTGTTTTATAATTACTTTAGCTTTTTACTTTGGACTACATATAACTACTACGTTAAAACATTTTTAAGAGGTAGGTACAAGTAGCTTTGTTGCTAATTTTACTTGTTTACTTAACATTTTCTTTATATAAACTTTGGCTCTTTAATATTATTGATGGATGGCCAGTGAAAATGAGATTCTTTATTATTTTGGAATAGGCCATGCAACTAGTCATTATAATTTATTTTTTAATGTTACTAAGTCTTTTAACTATTTGTCTTGAAATTTATGCAAATTCAATTTATGCAAGAATATACTCAATATTTTAAAATGCTCAATTATAGTTAAAATAGATTTTCATTGACTAATTCAAATTGTGTTGTATGTGTAATTGTTATAAAATCTTAGATCCCACTTAGACATTAACATTATTTATTTGTTTCCAATTCTTGTTGGCTCAATTAGTTAAGGTGTGGGCTTTGTTTGCTAGGTTACTTGAGTTCAATACCCTTATGGTGTGTTTAGTCGGGAAGAGACACCCAAAAAATCCAGCCATGTTAAGGGTTGGTGCAGCCTAGGCTGGGTGCGATCTCTGAATGATTTTGACGACTTAGATGTCACTGGATTGTAGTTTCTTAACCAACAATTGAAATGCTGACCCTGCAAATAACATACATTTCTAACAAAAAAATAAAATAAATTATTATTTATTTGTCTTAAAACTACTTTATATTCATTCTTTACATTAATTTAATTTGTCCACATATTTAATAACCACAATACAAGGAAAAAAAAATAATTAACTTAAACATAAATACCAAAATGTCTTTATACATATTAAAAAAAGATAAACTCATTTTTATTATACATTAAATATAAATATTAAATTATTAAAAACATACTTTTAATTACCTATTTACTTTTAAAAAAAAAACCTATAATGTGTGTCTAGATTCACATATCAATAATCGCGTGCATTCTCTCAAAAAAAACGCATATCAACACTCCAAAATGTTCATATGCATTTCAATAATTTAGTAATAATTTATTATTCACAATCTAAAATGGTCATATACATTTCAATAGTTTAACCAAGTTGGGTGGAACATGGAATTTGTCAAAAATGATCATATACATTTTTTAAGTCATAATTTATTATTCACAATCCAAAATATAAAATGGTCATATACATTTCAATAGTTTAGCCAAATATAAAATGGTCATATAAATTTCAATAGTTAAGCCAAGCCGGGTGGAACATGGAATTTGTATAAAATGTTCATATACATTTTAATAATTTAATCATAATTTATTATTCACAATTTAAAATATTCATATATATATTTTAATAGTTTAGTTTAGCCGAACTTGGTGTAACATGGAATTTGTCTCGAGGTTAAAAAGTGAAATGCTATGGATATCAAAATAAATAGAAAATCATTGAAAAACACAAATAGAAAATCATTAAAAAAAAAAGAAAATCATTGAAAAACATAACAAATCATTAAAAAAAAAGAAAGAAAATCATTGAAAAACATAACAAAGGAAGAATCACATGTTATGAAGAATACAAATGACATACTTGACTTTGACTTTATACATGCAAGATTTCAAGACCTAAGTTGTTTGAATGTCCATATGAATAAAAATAACATAGTTGACTTTATACATACAAGATTATTTTAGGACATAGGTTGTTTGAATACCCATATAGGAAAAGTTAAGATGAAAGTGTGGCTAGAGAGCCACTTTGGCGCATGGATAAACCTTAGAAGAAATAGAGTAAGTAGGGGTAGTCAAAAAGTAAGATGAGAAGCATAGATAAACTTTAGAAGAAAGAGAGTAAGTAAGATGAGAAGCACATATAAACTTTAGAAGAAAGAGAGTAAGTAGGGGTAGTCAAAATGTAAGATGAGAATGTGATGATGTGAATAACATACTAACATTATTGAAGCAACAATATGATTTAGAGGAAGAGCATTGGTTTGGTTGAGAAATAATATTTTTATAACTATATTCTTAGAGCAAGTAAATTGAGAAATAATGATTAAGACAACTAATCTATACCTTTCTTTGGTCAGGGGCAAGGAAAAGAAACGTTTTCACTTATGTAATGGGGATAACTTAGCCAAGCCAAAAAAAGCCAGAGGTTGGGGGATAAAGAATTTGGTTTTCTTTAACAAAGCTTTGGAGGCTAAATCGTTGTGGCGTGGGCTCTCTACAGAGGGGATCTGGAAAAAGGTCATTAAAGATAAATACTTACCGTATGTCTTCGTTTCTCGATGGTTTAGATTGGAGACTAGATCTCAAGGTGATTCCTCACCAGTATGGAGAAACTTATTAAAATCGAAGCCATTATTAGACCACTGGCTCTGTTGGAAGACGGGTAATGGATGCTTGGTACAGGCAGGGTGGGATCAACTTATGGGCCTTGGCATAAACTCCTTTCTGTCAGATGCCTTGTTGATTTCCTTAAAGAATAGTGGGATTACTTTCCTCTATCAAGTAAGGAACACGACCTCGATTATGCCTCTTGTTTCTTATTGGAAGGATTCTAATCAGTTGGGCTTAATCAATAATCAAGCTATCAAATAGGATCGGTACAAAAGGGCACTCGATGGCGCTAGTATACTTCTAGCTCTTATGGAGGATGAGCTCATATGGTCCGGGGGTTGACAGATCAGGCTTCCCTACTATCAAAAATATGTACAGAGCTCTGACTGAGAGTTTGTGGGATCCAACCAACTATGGTTGGGCTATAAAACTTTGGAAATGGAAGATGGAATTGAAACTGAAATTGTTCTTTTGGCTACTTTTAAAAAGAAAAATTCTCACATGGGATGCTTTGATGGCTCGTGGCTGGGAAGGACCGAGTATTTGTACTTTGTGTCATTGTAATTAGGAGTCTGTATTTCATTTATTTTTTTCTTTCCCTTTCACTCGTCAGGTATGTACTTATTTAGAAGGTATCTTAAAAATTAAACTGATATGGGAGGGCCAATCGATTGACGATTGTCTGACATCATTTGATAAGAAGCAACACTCCCTTATCACTCTACCAACAATTGTATGTTGGTGCTTATGGTTAGAACGTAACAATCTCCTCTTCAATTATGGTACTACTCTCCCACAGGTGGTGGAAACAAAGTCGTTGTTGTGTTATAATGCAAATAATGTTTTACAGGGGGTTAAAACAACAATAAAGTACATAGAATCTTCAAGATTTCAGGGGATCGTGGGATGGTTTGATGGTGCGGCCGTCGGTGATAAACAAAACCATGGGGCTGGGGGTGTCATACAAATAGATCAAAATTCCTTTATCAAATGGACCTTTAACCTTGGTGTAAGCACAAACAACAGGACAGAGCTGATGGGATTCTGGACAACCCTCTTTTTATCTAAAATTCTCAATTTCCAGATGATTCAAATCATTGAGAACTCTAAGCTGGTGATAGATTAGTGCAACGGTAGAGGCAGTGTCCATAGCCTGGCGCTAGAAGTTTGGAAGGACTGTATTAAGAGGCTTCAAATCCACTTCAACAACTTAACTTTTACTTATACCTACCGGGATTTCAACAAGACAGCTGACGATCTCTCTAAAAGAGTGCTTATGGACCCCGATCGATATGGAAATATAGTATATAATTGGTGGACAGGTAATTCTCCAAGCCTCACACATATCATTAAGGTTTTTCGATCCTCTATTCATGTAAAAGGATAGGGAATTATCTTTAGGAGTGAGGCATCGTTTTTACTTGCACCAGGGTATCTTTTTTGGTATGTAAATGGATAACATTGTTGAACATTGGCAACCTCGGCTTATAGCTTACAGTTGTAGCTCGAAAGACTACATATATAGTAATGGTTGTAAATCTTGGTCCATGAACAATTATCTAGACCAAAACAACGTTTTTCAAAAGAGATGAAACAATATTGTAACATTTTATATTAACTAATATAAAGAGCAATTTTCTTGACTGGAAAAAAAAAGTAAATTTAGATATGACTTTTTTGAAATTAATTTACAAAATAATTAAATTTTTCTTTATATTTTTATTACAATTGTTAATATAAACTATATAACTTCTTTCACATCATTAATGTTAAGATAAAAATAAGTTTTTTTTTTTTTTCAATATATCAATATATCAAAATATCTATTATATCTTTTATATAAATTGTCATTTACAATATAAAAGATAGAAACAAGTTCTTCTTCCAAGATATCAAAACATGTGTTATATATCTTATATCACCATTACAAATTGCCATTTGTAGTATAATAGAAATAAGTTTTTCTTCTGATATATCAAAACATGTATTATTCCCCTTATATTACCGTCACAAATTGTCGTTTGCAATACAAACTATCCCTATAAACGATTTCTTCTTCCAAGATTGTCATTTGCAATATAAACCATTCCTAAAAATGAAACAAGTTCTTCTTCCAAGATATCAAAACATTTGTTATACCCCTTATATTACCATTACAAATGGTCATTTTCATTATAAACCATCCCTTCTATTAACATACAATTTGCAAGATATCTACACTCAACCCAATTTGCAATATAAATCATCCCTTATATCAACATACAATTTGCAAGATATATACACTCAAACCAACACCCATACCTGACAATTTCAAACCTTTTATCACAAATCTTACACAAGACTCCCCTCATATGTTCGTTTATTTTGTAACCATTATTCAATATAAAGAGAAGAAACTTCAATTGATTATGCAATCTGAGAAAAATGGTGATAAAAGGTCCAAAATAGAAAAAAATGGTTACCTTTCTCCTTGTGAACAATGTGCATTACTCTAGCTTCTTGACATGAAAAATGTTGTGCTTGCTTCCCATATGGGGTTTCTTAATTGACTACAAGATTGTTTCCTCATATTGAATCACTAGGATC
>SNQJ01S0035893.1:66228-87213 GCA_010110895.2 Picea sitchensis | reverse complement strand
TATATATATATATATATATATATATATATATATATATGATTGTATGTTGTTTTGCAATTGTTGTGTCCCAACAACAGACTCTCTATGCCTATGGATGCATCAATGCCTAGCCCCACCACTGATGTAGCAGTAAAGGCAACATGTTCATTGGGTGCACCGTACACATAGGTATGTATCACATTTGATAGATTCAACATAGTCATTTCTTTATTTTATAACATCCTCAAATTTTTTATATGTTCTCTTGTTTCTACAGGATTTGGCACTAGACGATGCTGGGGATTGTTCATTTGGGATGGTCAAGTCACCGGCGTCACATGTATCATGTGTAAAGTTAAATATCGTATAATTCTCGAATTGTTTGTGTTTATGTTTTTGAATTTTACTATTTGGTACTAATAGTTCAATTTTATTCATATGTATGCAGGTTGTCGATATATTTGCTAGGTATAGTAGTATTGCACCCCCTGGGCACCTAGGTGTTGCTTCTAGGTTTCCTTTCTCTAAGCCTAGGGTGTTGGAATCACTTGTACAGCTTGCGAAGGTCCATCACATCCCACCTGTATTCCACCCACACCCACCACCACTTTCGACCCCATCGACAGAGACTACCACAGTAGAGGTTGTCTCGAAGCAGGTTGTACAACCTAGTGCTCCATCTACCAGTGAATCTCCATCGATGCATGAGATATTCATAGTGAGATAATGCATTGATGATAAAAAAAATTATGTTTCATGAATTTGTTTTTACACTTATTTTTTTAATTTTCTTGACTTGATCCTTGTAATTGATGCAGGGTGGAATTGCAGAGAGATTAGGGTTGCGGAGGAGGGTAACACCCACACGATTAACAATTTCATATTATATATTTTGCCTTAGGTTAACTTACAAAGTATCAATTTGTATTTCTATTAATTCATGGATGAAAAAAACTTATAACATTGTTTATTCTTTGTGCAGTCTCCAGAGCATCGAAGCACACCCAGGCCTAGAACCTCTCGAGGTGCATATTCGAGGAAGAGAAGAACATAGATTTCCATGATGCTCCTGAGGGTGGAAATGGTCAATGATTGACCAACTACTATCATTTTGTATCTAGGCCACGATATATATGTTTTTTTTGTTAGGACACTTGTTGTCGCTTTGTATATTGGGCACGAATTGTCATTTTGTAAAAAATGTACAATTTAGATGATGTGTATATATATATTTCATGGAACATTTTTTATGAATCTCATTATTTCTACATTTGATGTTGATGAATATATGAATTTCAAACTGTTTGAATTCCAAAGTGTATGAATTTTATGTGTATTAATCCCTTGATTTGTTTCTAAAGTGATTATAAATACTTGAATTATGCAATAAGCCATAGCTTGTGGTGGAAAATATTGTTAAGTGTTAAATCCTTAAGCAATTAATGGTTCTCAAGTAGCATTGTTTGCCAATTAACCATGTATCTCTACATCATCGATAGATCATTCCTTCGGAATTATTTGCATGAATGTTGTGGATATCCATATTCTAACTCACAACCAACAATATGGATTACCTCTTGAATTATATCCATCTAGATCCAATGACAATCCACACTCAAATCATGGTCACTTAAAACTATTGTGACCTTAAAAATGACATATTATAATAATTTATTATAGAAATAATTGTTCTCATTTATATCCTACATAATTGTAAATCACTTAACAATTTCAGCTCAATGTTATTTTCTAAGGAACCCGCATTATTCCCCTCTTTCTATGCATGACACATATTAAATTATTTGATTTATGTGTAACCCTTCATAAATGCCAAAAAGACTAGTCAATGACTCATTAATGCACATGTTTGTTTAGATTTTGTAGTGGGTATATGTAAATTTTGTTAAACTCATCAATTATTAATAACATCTATTCAATCTTCCATGATGTCCACTAAACTTGGTGGATGCAGGCCTAGCCACGAAGAAAGGCTATTTTTTGAGGAAAAGCATGCAAGGAGGAAAAGACAGCTAGAAGGAAAAGCAGCACGTGTAAGAGAAGCAGGCGAAGCGCGCATGCAAAGAAGACCTAGCGACACTAGGGTTAGGTTTTTTTTAATGCATTGTAATGGTTGGTGAGCCAAGGATATAAATAAGTAGTACGTAGGCAACAGAAGGGAGACCGATAAAGAGGACACACACACAGAGATAGGAAGAGAGAGAATTGTAAGAACTGTATGAGTCATTAAGATGGTGAGCTAGGGAAGGAGTGAGTGACTCGATCCCGAGGGATAGATCACAGGTTGATGAGCTTGGTGTGATCTAGTCAGCCTCGCAGGGATCGAGGAGCCGGTGGGAAAGAGAGAGAACTAAAATTGTAACCATGCGCAGCATGATATATTTCTAAACTATAATAAAATCTCGAGAGCCAGATCTTTCTGGATGTATCCCAGGAGGGGGTGAACCACAGTAACACTGTGTTATTTGAATGAATGAATGCATCTTTATGTCTGACTAATTGATGAATGTTGGATGAATGAAGTACTAAGTAGATCTGGTATTCCACATGCATGCATAGAATGAATGTTATAACTAGAGGTTGTATTGAATGAATAAAGTTTACAGCGCACAACCACAAATCTCGCTCAATCTCAGGTTGCAAACACCTAAGTATTGCAGCCACCAATAGAGCTATCTCAGGTGAGACTGTGTAGTACACTCTGTGTACTACGTTGTCTTCTGGTTTACCAGAGGGGCCGATAGTTTTAAAGGGATTTTGTTGGGAATCTTATTAAATCTGAACCAGGGTCAATCTGTGAGGGTAAATCATAAGCAAAATACCCCATAAAGAATCCTCAAGACTAATAGAAGAGTAGGTACCAAACCAACATAGTGGTCACTTGAAAATATTGTGACCTTAAAAATGACATATTATAATAATTTATTATAGAAATAAATTTCCTCATTTATCTTCTACATAATTGTAAATCACTTAACAATTTCAGCTCAATGTTATTTTCTAGGGAACACACATTATTCCCCTCTTTCTATGCATAACATATATTAAATTATTTGATTTATTTGTAACCCTTCATAAATGCCAAAAAGACTAGTAGAGGACTCATTAATGCACATGTTTGTTTAGATTTTGTAGTGGGTATATGTAAATTTTGTTAAACCCATCAATTATTAATAACATTTATTCAATCTTCCATGATGTTCACTAAACTTATTGATTTTGATCAATATAACGAGAGAGTTCACATGGAAACTAGATCTTAGAATGGGTATCATTTTCCACCTACAAATAAAGGTTTCAAGGTTACATTTCATGATACACTGTAGAAATTAATGTTATGCTACCAAAATTCCTCCAGGGAGACTTGAAACCATTATTATTTTCCCTTCACCATCTATCAGAGTTTAATGCACATTCTTACCCAATTTTTGGGTTAGAGCACACAAGGAGACAAAGGACCCTCCCAAACTCAATCCCATAAACCTGTTGATGTCATGCCATTGTCATTCCTTTCCAATTCATTCCATGACATGCCATTGTCATTTCCACGCCATTGTCAAAACTTTCCATGCCTTTCCAAGCCATGCCATGCCATGCCATTTACATGCCTTGTCATATCATGCCATTGCCATGCCAATGTTATGCCTTTCCAAGACACGCCATGGAATTCCATTGGCATGTCATTTCCATGCCATTCCATTTCCATATCATTTCCATGCCATGTCATTGCCATGATTTTCCAAGCCATGCCATGCCATGTCATTGTCATGTAGCTTCCCATCCCTTGTCATGTATTTTCCCATTTGAACCTATATAACAATAAATACAACTTTCCATTGTCATGCCATAACATTTCCATGCCTCGCCAAGCCAATAAATGATATCAACTAAGTTACAACGGGATAAATATAAAAACCCTTAACACAAGTAATCATTAAATGAAAGGGGGTTGAAAATGAAAGCCTAAACTAGGGTTTAGATAAAAAATGTTTGTTGAAATGAAAGATGACACATAACAACCCTATAATATTAAAGACATCAATCAATGGTATGATATGGTATGCATTGGCAATGATATTCTATGGCATGGTATGTGTTGGCAATAGCAATGGAAATGGTATGCATTGGTATGGTATGAATTGCCTTGCCATTGCCTTGTATGGTATGCATTGGCAATGGTATGGTATGCATTGGAAATGATAATAGTATACATTGGCAATGGTATTTATTGTCTTTCCATTTATGGTATGCATTGGAAATGGTATGCTATGGTATGGTATGCATTGGCAATGAAAATGGTATGCATTGCCTTGCCATTTCATTGTATGGTATGCATTGGCAATGGTATGATATGGTATGCATTGGCAATGGCAATGGTATGAATTTCCTTGCCATTGTATGGTATGCATTGAAAATGGTATGGTATGGTATGGCATGCATTGGAATTGGAATTGGCAATGGAAATGGAAATGGTATGGTATGAATTGGAAATGGTATGTTATGGTATGGTATGCATTGGTGATCCAGGTGGATATTGGTGGCCACCCACCTATTCCAACTAGCTCTATGATAGTTTTTAGTTTAGCATGTTCTTCTGTAATTTTTTGTTATTGTGGGTTCTACACTTTTGGGGTTGTCTGAATCCCTACATAGCTTCCAGGTGGATATTGGTGGCCTCCCACCTAATCCAACTGTCTTATTTTTTATGTTTTCATGTCAACACATTTGTTTTTACTTCAAGGGTCGTTTTGGGACCCTAAATAATGGTTTTTTGGCTTGCCACAGTAAAACTATAGATGGAGTCAAATTTTGATGGCATAATGTGTAGTTGTCGAGCAGACCTTTCCAACGGGCTATCATGTGCCTAAAACGAAGGTTGTATGCAAAATTTACGACCCCGGGAAGTTGAGGTACCAACTTACCCATCGGGGCCCACATAAATTTTGGTGTTTCATCTCCTAGGGTTAGGTTTTTGGATGTCTAGGGTTTTTACATTCATGAGTAATGTTAAAAAGGCCTTTGGAGCATAATTGTAATCATTCTTCTCATATGGATGTGCATAGTAGCCACATCTCTTCTCAGAGATATCTACCACCATTCGAGCAAGTTGTTTTCAGTTCTGCAATTTTACAGTTTCGGCCTATTTCATTTATTCAATAGAAGTTATTATTCACTGGATATCTATTATTGTTCTCCATATCTCTGTGTTATTGTATTCATTTTTTTATTCATTTTGTTCTACTCATAAATATTGATCAGTGGTATCAAAGCAATCTGCTCTTCATTTATTTTTCTTTGTGCATGTCCCCGACAAGATCTGGGTACAAGAAGTTGGGATTCTAACCAATATATCCTTTGCAAGATCGGCCACGCAGAGCTTGACAACAACCCATGGGGGACAAAAGTAAATATGACGGAGAAGGAGATCATTTTAAAATGTGGCTCGAGGAAGCCCTTGCACGAAAAAGGAACAAAATGATGGACAACTTTGCACATATCCTTCGATGGTTGCCCATAGGAGACCCATCTTCATCAAGCGGCCATGCAACCCCCTTCAAGGTACATGTATAGTTTTATATCCCATTATTTGAAGGACTGATAGATGCATATGTTGTAGATAAATGGTTGAATCTGCTTGAAGGGTGTTTTTTGGTCCACAATTTTTCCGACAGGGAAAAGATTACTTTTGCACTCCTCAAGGTCGTCCCCCATGTTAAGGAATAGTGGGATACTTACTTTGAACAAAGGGCCATAGAGGAATCTACAATATTTGCAGTCACCCCCACATTGGATTCCCTCAGGGATGCCATTAAATAACAATACTACCATGTTCTCAGCTACGAGGACCAGTACACAAGATGGACCACCCTACGTCAGGAAAGGGACCAGATAATACCATATTTCACCAATATTTTCCATACCTTGTGCACCAAATTGGGTATCAAAGACTTTGAGTGACATCTGGTGCTCAAATACTGTGGATGTCTGCATAGATACATTCAAAAATAAATGGATTTTTTGGAAATCGCATCATTGGGTACGACTTATAGATATGTTGTCAAGATCGGGCAGGAATTTAAGTAGAAGAGGTGAGATTTTGGATCTGCAAACTCCTCACAACTGAAGTAGGGAAAAGGCAACCCCAACCAAAAAAACAAGGGACAGAGAAAAGATGGTCACTCTCAGGACAACCAGTCCAAGCCACAATACAATAAGGGTAATGAGAAGTCGAAGAAGGACACGGGAAAATGGTGTGAATACCATAAAATCCCTTGGCACAACACCGTAGAATGCTACTCCAAGAAGTCACCGGTGGTTGAGCTAAAATATTTTGAGTCAGAGGAAGATTCTAACTCTAAATAAAATCCAGAAAGAGGGAAGTGAATTATCAATTCTAAACCCAGTGACACTATCGCTACCACCAAAGTCCAGCCAAGCAAACTAGAAGAACCAGAGGAAAGGGAACACCTCTTTCAATCATAGATGAGGGTAAAGGGGGCTCCACTTCATTTCATTGTCGATAGCGGTAATCAGAAGAACCTGATCTCAGCAGAGGTCATCAAGCAACTGGCCCTGTCGATGACACCGCACTCACAGCTCTACACAATCGGCTAGCTTCACCAAGGAATATATCTCTGAGTCATCCAACAGTGTCGTCTACCCTACGAAATCAAGTATTTCAAGGACGAGGTATTGTGTGATATTACTCCCCTTGAATTTTGTGATGTTCTTTTAGGAAAACCATATTTGTGGAAGTGACATTATGTGTATCAGTCTAGACCCCACAGTGTTATTATTACTTTGGGTAGACAATTGTACAGGATACCAAAGGTAGCGCCACCTACTACTATTTCTTTAATCTTTGTTGAGCAATGCAGTAAGGTCATTTCACATACCGAGAAGTTCATCTTTTTTTTTATCCGTGATCATGGTAAGCAAAAGGTCATAGCCACATTTGTGGCCTCTACAAAAACCCTCTCTTTGCAGTAGAAGAAAGTGGAAGGGATCATGGAGGAGTACAGAGACATCTTCTCCTCACCCACCGGAGTACCAACGCACTGCCAAGTCAAGCATCCAATTGATCTAACCCTCGGTGCACCTATGCCTAATTTACTAGTATATCATCACTCGTTGATGGAAAATGATGAAATCAAGCGTCAGATCCAAGAGCTACTTCAAAAGGATCACATCAGACGCAACTCATCCCCTTGTGGAAGCACGATTGTACTGGTGCAGAAGAAATACGGGACTTGGCAGCTCTGCATTGATTACAAAGCATTAAACAAAATCACAGTCAGGAATCGGTACCCAATTCCCAAACTTGATGACCTTCTTAACCAACCCAAGGGGGGAAATTTATTTAGAAATATTGACCTAAATTCTAGCTACCACCAGGTTCGCATCGAACCAATTGATGTATGGAAGACAACTTTCAAATCTAAAGAAGGTCTCTTCGAATGGATGGTCATTCCCTTTAGCTTAACAAATGCACCAACCACTTTCATGAAGTTGATAGATGATGTGTTGAGACCCTTCACCAACTCTTTTGTGGTGGTATATTTGTATGACATCCTCATCTTCAACAGAACTTGGGAGGAGCACATGCAACATATTCAATAGGTTTTGAGTACTCTGCGGAAGCACAAGCTATATGCCAACTTGGAAAAATTCTCCTTTGGCATGAACAGGGTCCAATACTTGGACTACATTGTTGATGAGCATGGGGTACATATTTATCCAACTAAGATCCAAGTCATCCATGACTGGCCAACCCCAACCACACTAACCGATCTTCGGAGCTTCTTGTGGCTTTCCAACTTCTACCGACGGTTCATGTTTGGATTCTCCCATATTGCATGGTCCCTCAGCCATGTGACCAAGGGTAGTGGCAGGGAAACGTTCTTGTGGGAGAAGGAACAATAATGAGAATTTTATGATTTGAAGCATCACTTGTGCTTAGCTCTAGTACTCTCCTTACCTGATCTACAACAATCGTTCAAGATTGAGATTGAATCATTTGACTATGTAATAGGCACAATTCTCACTCAACACAGTAATCAGGTAGCATACCATAGTGAGACACTCTCAGATACTGTCTGGAAATAACCCACCTATGACAAGGAAATTTATTCCATTGTAAAATAATGTCGTCAATGGAAACATTACATTATGGAAAAGGAGACAATCATCCACACTAATCACAAGCCTCTACAGTTTATACAGACACAAGGGAAGTTGCAGAACGGCCGCCATCAAAAGTGGTCCACCTACCTACAACAATTCCATCTCAACATCAAGTATAAGATAGGGAGCACAAATTGTGTCATTGAATTCCTCGGTCGACCTCATGTGGATGCACTCACCATCATGCTCCATTCTTGTGGGCATGAGGCATCTGAGTGGCCCCAACTTTATCAGCAAGATCCAGACTTTGCCACCACCTATCAGCTCTTGGGTACAAGCCCGAATGTCACCAATTTTCACGTTCATGACAAACTGTTATTCCATTTGGGCCATCTCTGTGTTCCTACAAGCGAGCGTGCAAAGCGGATTTGGGAGGCTCACTACAGTCGGATGGCAGGACATTTTGGCATGGAGAAAATTGTGGTCATTCTACAGAACATTTTTATTGGCCAAAACTTTAACAAGACGTCAGCAAGTATATCATATCTTGCACTGCCTATGTCATTTTCAGGGAAGCCATCAAGAAGTAAGGCTTATACACCCCTCTTCCTACTCCCAAGAGACCTTGAGAATCCATCTCTATGGATTACATGTCTGGCCTTTCGTCCACCAAGTAACGAAATGATTGTGTATTTGTGGTAGTTGATCGGTTTTCAAAGATGGCCATTCTCACAGCCTGCAAGAAGAGCATCACAATGGAAGATACTGCCAATCTCTTCTTCGAATGAGTGTGGGTCCATTTTGGGATACCACGGACCATCATCTCTGATCAGGACAGCATGTTCCTCAGCACATTTTGGTCGAGATTCTGGTCACTTTTGGACATCAAGCTCACTAAATCCATTTCCTTCCACCCTCAAACCGATGGCCAAACAAAGGTCATTAATCAGATGATTGTGCACATATTGTGCATGTATAAATATAAGAATCCATGTACATGGGATGAGAGTCTTCCCTATGTTCAACACAACTACAACAGGTCTCTCCATAGCTCCACCAGCCATAGCCCCTTTCAAGTGGGGATGCGATTCCAACCATTGGGTCCCATTGATGTTGCACTACCTCTTGCAACAACACATATAGATTCTTCTCATGTTCAGTCTGAGGTAGAAAAATCCACCAGATTCATTGAGAGGATTTATCACATCTGCCAACAAGTCCATGAGATTTTGCAGAAATCCAATGCTAAGTACAAACAACGTCGTGATCAACATCGGGTACCACACCAATTTCAAGTGGGAGACAAGGTCTAGTCACATTTGAAGAAAGAGCACCTTACAGGGCCCCATCGAAAACTCCACTCACTTCTCTATGGGCCTTACACTATCGCCAAGGATGTGGGTAGCAATTCTTTTGAGCTCAACACTCCCCCCTTATTTGGCTTGCACCCAGTGTTCAATGTGGACCTCCTACGACCATATTTTCCACAATTATTGGACACATCAAAGATTGTAGAACAGTTAACACCAACAGAGCTCAACCCTGACTACATGGAACAAGCATCCACTAATCAAATAGTGGATACACAGGTCAAGGGCACTCACTAGTAGAGGATCCAACTTTATCAAGTTGTCAAGGTAGGGAAATTCCTCCACCAAGGAAATTTTCTTAGATCATGCCAAATTCAGTAGAATTTTCCTCACCTGATGGGGGAACTCAACACAATGGAGACCATTTCTTCCTAAGGGGGAGGATTGATCCAAGTGGATATTGGTGTCCACCCACCTATTCCAACTGGCTCCTATTTATAGTTGTTAGTTCAACATGTTCTTTTGTAATTCTTTGTAATTGTGGGTTCTACACTTCCAGGGTTGTCTGAATCCCTACACAGTTTCTAGGTGGAGATTGGTGGCATCCCACCTAATCCAACTGGCTTATTTTTTATGTTTTCATGTCATCACGTCTTTGTGTACTTCCAGGGTCGTTTTGGGGTCCTAAACAATGTTTTTTTGGCTTGTCGCAGTCAAAATGTAGACAAATTCAGATTTTGACGGCATAATATGCAGTTCTCGAAAATACCTTTTCAATGGGCTATCACGTGCCTAAAATGGAGGTCGTATGAAAAATTTACGACCTTGAGAAGTTGAGGTACCAACTTACCCATCGGGCACATAACTTTTGGTGCTTCATATCCTAGGGTTAGGTTTTTGGATGTCTAGGATTTTAGAATTCATGAGTAATGTTAAAAAGGCCTCTGAAGCCTCATTGCAATCATTATGCTCAGAGGGATTCCCGTAGCAGCCACATCTCTTCTTAGAGATAGCTACCACCATTCAAGCAAGTTGTTTTTAGTTCTGCGGTTTTACAATTTCGGCCTATTTCATTTATTCAATAGAAGTTATTGTTCACTGGATATATGTTTGTGTTCTCTGTATCTTTGTGTTATTGTATTCAGTTTGTTATTCATTTTGTTCTGCTCATAAATCCGGATCAATTGGAAATGGAAGTGGTAATGGTATGCATTGCCTTGCCATTGCCTTGTATGTTATGCATTTGCAATGGTATGGTATGGTATGGTATGCATTGGCAATGGAAATGGTATGCATTTATTTTTTATTGTATGGTATGCATTGGCAATGGTATATGATATGGTATGCTATGGTATTCATTGGCATTGGCATTGGTATGGTATGGTATGGTATGGTATGCATTGGCATGGTATGGTATGGTATACATTTCCATTGGTACGGTATGGTTTGGTATGGTATTGGTATTGGTATTGGTATGGTATGGTATGGTATGTCGTGCCTTGCCTTGGTATGGTATGGTATGTTATTCCTTGCCTTGGTATGGTATGGTATGGTATGCCTTGCCATGCCTTSCCTTGCCTTCACTTTCCATGTCTTTTCTTTCCATACCATGYCTTTCCATACCATGCCTTGTCATCCCATGCCTTGCCATGTCATGTCATGTCATGCCATTCCATGCCTTGCCTTTTCCATGCCATGCCTTTCCATACCATGGCATTCCTTTCCATGCCATGCATTTCCATACCATTGCATGCCTTTCCATGCCATGCCATGTATTTCCATGCCTTTCCTTGCCATGCCTTGCCATACCATCCCATGCCTTCACTTGTTATGTCTTGCCTTCACTTGCCACACCTTGCCTTTCATTCACTTTCCATGCCATCAAAGGATTCATACGTAAAACTTACAATCAAAGGATTCATCAAGCATGTAATTCTAGAAGTTGTTATCCCATATTTCTTATATAAAATTACTTGCATGAGAATTCTAATGTTTTGGTCAATGAGGCATAGTGCAATTTGTGAAGAGGAGGTCAATTTTCAAAAACATTGTGTTGGGCATTTTTTTGTAGTGTAGTTGCATGGGCCTTTTCCGAATAGACTTGTGGGAGATTACATAACTCTGTTATGCCGCTCGATTTGGATTTTATGCCCCTGGACCAAATTGGCCACATGTCCTTGAATGGATTGAAGAGGCGAGTTTCAACTCGCAATAAAACTCAAACTGGGACTCGGATGGGAGAACTATCAGTTGCATTGGATCCAGAGAACCAATTTTCAACTAGGGGTGGGGGCTCCCTTATCATTTCATTCACAGAAAAACCATTTTTTGGAGTATCTCTGACACTAGGGTTTTGGTCAATGAGGCATAATGCAATTTATAAAGAGGAGGTCGATTTTCAAGAACTGTGTCAGGAATTTGTGGGTAGTGTATTCACGTGGGCCTTGGCCAAATAGACTTGTGGGAGGTTACATAACTCCATTATGCCATTTGATTTGGATTTTATGCCCATGGACCAAATTGACCACATGTCCCTGAATGGCTTAAAGAGGCGAGTTGCAACACATGATAAAACTCAAACTGGAACTCGGATGGGAGAACCTTCAGTTGCATTGGATTTGGAGCGTCGAGTTTCAATTGCAGGGGGGGATACATTGTCATTCCATCCACTGAAAAACCATTTGTTGGAATATCTCCATCACTAGGGCTTTGGTCAATGAGGCATAGTGCAATTTTTGAAGAGGAAATTGATTTTCAAGAACACCGTGTCAGGAATTTGTGGGTAGTGTAGTCGCATGAAACTTATCCAAATATACTTCTAGGAGCTTACGAAACTTTGTTATGCCACTTAGTTTGTATTTTATGCCCCCCGGCCAAACTGGCCACATGTCTTTAAATGGCTTGAAGAGGGGAGTTGCAACTTGCGATAAAAATCAAACCAGAACTCGAATGGGAGAATTGTTAGTTTCATTGGATCCATAGCATCGGGTTTCAAATGGGGGGGCCTACGATATCATTTTGTCCACCGGAAAACCGTTTGTTAGAGTATATTTGGCACTAGGGTTTTGGTCAATGAGGTATATTACAATTTCTGAAGAGGAGGTCAATTTTCAAGAACACTATGTCAGGAATTTGTGGGTAGTGTAGTCATGTGGCCCTTGGCCAAATAGACTCATGGGAGCTTAAGAAACTTCATTATGCCGCTCGGTTTGGATTCTATGCCCCTGGACAAAATTGGTCGCATGTCCGTGAGTGACTTGAGGAGGTGAGTTGCAATTCACGATAAAACTCAAACCGAGACTCGGATGGGAAAATCACTAGTTGCATTAGATTCGTAGAACACGGTTTTAGCTAAGGGGGGGCCTCCACTATCATTCTGTCCACTTAAAAACCATTTTTTGGAGTTCTCTGGCACTAGGGTTTTGCTCAGTGCTTATAACATATTTTTTACAATTGAACACCTTGTTAGGCTAGACATGGAAAGGAAAGTGAAGGCAAGGCATGGCATGGAAAGGAAATACATGGCATGGAAAGGCATGACATGGCATGGAAAGTCAAGGCATGGCAAGGAAAGGCAATGCATGGAAAGGAAAGACATGCCATGGAATGGAAAGGAAAGGAAATTGAAGGCATGGAAAGTGAAGGGAAGGCATGACAAGTGAAGGCAAGGAAAGGCAAATGAAGGGAAGGAAAGTGAAGGCAAGGCAAGGCAAGGCAAGGCAAGTGAAGGAAAGGCATCGCATGGCATGACAAGTAAAGGTAAGGCATGTAAAGGTAAGTGAAGCATAGTGTTGTTTATCTCTCTTTCTTTTCTCTCTTCTTGGGTTGACCCAGGTTCGGATCTCAACAGGGTTCCAACAAAACCCTAAAAGGCTATCGGTCCTCCTGGTAAACTAGAAGGCAACGCTACGCACAAGATGCATAACGCAGTCTCACCCAAGATATATTTTATGGGAACAGAAATACCCAGGTGTTTGTAGTCTAGGAAGGAGTGGGGATCTGTGGTTAATGTTCTTTATTTTTTATGCATTAACCTTGTAAATATTCAAGTACTTATATGATTCATTCATCTTTAACCCTGTGCATGCATGTCAATATAGTTATTTTAATTCATAAGATAATTATAAATATAAATTAAACAGTCATTAACAATCTCACATAACACACAATTTTATCGTGGTTCACCCCCTAATTGAGCTACGTCCACAAAGATTTGGCTCTATACTATTTTATTAATTCTTTTGCAAAATCTCACGATGTGCGCATTACATCTCGGTAATGCAATCAAGACTAAGGGTGGGATCCTATGTGAGGCAAACTAGATCACACCAATATCCTCAGCATGTGACCTAACCCTCAAGGACTGTCCTATTTGATTTTTCTACAAGACTTACTATGCTTGACAACATAGATCATCGTCTACCACAACCAACCAAAAACAACAACCCTCTCTAGACCTCCTAGGTCTTTATTTATACTACTCTATGGATTATAGTTGTTACAATATTTGTCAAAAACCCTAACCCTATCCCAATTATGCTTGTCTTCCTGCTTGCCACGTTGCTTTTCCTCTTGCATGCTATTTTTTCTTCTTTTTATGCATGCTTCTTTCTTGCCATCTGTTGCGCATGCTCCAAAATTAGATCTTCCTTTCCAACAATAGGTCTTTCCTCAAAAAAAATCCTTCTCCAAAAGTGGCATGTGTCTATAATAGACTTCCTTTCTCAAAATAGGCCTATGCCCAACGGGCCCCCAACACTGACATGTGGCTTGTCCCGAGCCACTCAGTTGGTGCGCGCTCCTTGAATAGCCTTTTCCAAGATGCAAAATTTTCCTTCAAATGTATCCCTTTTTATCTCGCTTGCGCAACTTTCTCTGTAAGGTCTTCTACCCTCTGCATTGTGATATGTTGCTTGAGATAATCTGCACTCTCGACATGATCCTGAGTCATTATTGTCTTCTCCTCCTCTAGTTCCAAAATTATTTGCACTGCTTTCACCTGGAGAGGTTCTAACTGGGCTTTCCCTGCCTGCTTGTTATTCTATGTAGTATTCAATTATGACTGTAAGGTCTTCATCTCCTGCACACCCTTCAACTGCTCTATAATTCTCATAGCCTTTTTCCACTTCTTCAGCTCCTAGATTGCAGTGTTGATCTCCTCCTCTTATTGGTCTAGTTTTTGGACCCTATCATCTTCCTCCAACGTCGTCCATAGTTGCGCGGTCTTGTCAAAAAAAATTGTGACCTATTTGGCTTCTTTCTCCATCATTTCTACTTGCAAGGCTGCCTGTTGTTCCCTTCTAGCTATAACTTTGGGAGGAGTGGTTGGTGTTAACTTTTCTTTAAGTTTTTTTATCTCCTTCTTATAGCCCTCAAGTGTCTACGCGATGATTTGAATATGTTCTTCCGCATTGCTCATGTCTTCCTACGCGTTGTCTGGAATTCTTGTGAAGACTTCCTTCAGATTATGCTCCAATTTATCTATATGTTGCTTCTCCTCTTGTGTCTCCATATTGACCTACTCTACCACTAGTTCTAGTGCATCCTTGTCTTTTCTAGTTACCTGCAATTATGTTGCGTCTATTATATCTCGCGATTCCACTTCCTGTGTGAAACTGACTTGTAGTTTGTACAGTGACTTTGTTGGTATTTTAGCCAATACCAATTGTACCTACATTGGGTCTTTGAGTGGCGTCTGGGCTATGGCCTCGTCTATCTGCAACATGTATGTTTTTAACTGGAAGCTAGGAATTTCTTGCGCTATGATCTGGATTGTATCTTCTTCATTCTTCGTGGTCGTGTCCTCTACTTCTATCGCTTGGGGGATCGGTTTTATTCCCCTTTCTTGCATTTGCGTTGCTTGTATTTTTTCCAAGACCTACTTAATGTCAGCCAATTCGTTCCTTATCCTTCCTCTTTGGTTCTCATCCTATTCAAAATCCTCCATTGTGCGGTCCTGTACCCTCTCCATGACACGATAGGAATAATCCTTGGTGATTATGTATTATGGGATTTGTTTATGGGCCTTGGCCTTCTTGCGTGACCCTGTTGTATGTATAATTGGTTGTTTGGGTGGTGCTACCTCTTTTGGAGTAGTTGTCGATGGGGTTTCATGCGTCATTGTGCCCCCCCTTCCTTGTTCTTCATGTACTGAGGCATTGTCCTTCTTTCCTATCTGCCCATCCTTCTTTGGGGTATTTCCCTTCTTTTGTGGTGATGTCTTTTGACCAGGATTTGCCTGTTGTGTTGGTTTCTTGGTCACGACACTATATCCTGTAGATGTATTGGACGACCATTATTCCACTTCTTTTCCCTTGGGCATGTCCTTGGTGATGACTGGGATCTTCCAGTCCTCTTGCCATTCTTTCATTTCCATTTCAACTTCCTCTACATTGATGCAGAATTAAAGTTGTAGCCATTCTTTTTTTGGATCCCTGTACGCTTGGATCCACATGTTGTGTCACATAGCCTTAAATTTGGCTATCCCTTGGTACTGCGTGACCACTTCTGGAGTTTTCTTCCATGTGTTGGCTATGTTGTCTTGTATGTCACTGAGATACCGAGAAAAAGAGTTGGCATTACCACTTCTCTGCTTGGAATCCGAAGTGCTTCCCAATGATGCATACCATGTTGCACGACATTATCCTACTCTATCGCAGAAATATGAGTAGGGAGGATCTTTCCATCCAATTAATGCTATCAAGATCATGAGCCAGGAGTAATGGAACTTTGTTCCCAAGTCCTTTGCATCCCTGTAGTCATATAGGAATAGATTTAGTAAATATGGGGCCCAACTGAGCATGGTGTCGTTTGCGAACTGTGTTGTTGTTGTGACAACTCATGCGGGGACCTCCTCCTTGTGACATTTTCGAAGGATTTTTCATGCCATTAGCTTCCTTTCCATCCAAGTGGTTGCATCACTGATTCTCTTTATAACAATTATGTGCGAGTCTCTTTCTATCCCATAAGTCTTCTTCATCTCTTCTGCGAGAGCGTTTTCCTTGGTTTTGTCTTCCAGGTACTACACGGGCTTCTCGCCATTTGATGGCAGTCCTGTGATGAATGTAATTAGCTCCACATTGATTGAGACTGGTTCATCCAACCAAAAAATCCTCCATGGAGGACCGCTAGCAACTGCTTGACTCCTCCATGGAGGACCGCTAGCAACTGCTTGACACAATTGTTCACATCTTTCCCTCTCGCCGGCGGGGAATCTATAACAAGTTAAGGATCCCTATGTTTAATAAACATGCCACCCACTACTTTTATTGTAGCATTGATATCCTAATGGCCATGTTCAATGGATCTCCATATACATGTTAAAATTTTGTAATTTTCTGCGAGTCATACATATCATGGTTTTGTACCTTAGCTTTTGATGCAACCAAGATTCTTAGGTGGCCTGCGACCCTCCTCGAATGCGGAGAAAAATGATCGATGCATCTGATTGCTTGTGCGGAGACCATGTGATGGGTTGTTTCCCCTTTCTCTGTGTTGGCACACTAGATGTCCTAGCCTCTGGTTCTCCTTCCCAACCCCACTCTGGTTTCCCCATGATATAATTAATATGTACTTCCTCCTACTGCACGAACCCCACCATAGGTTGTGGTCTTTCCCATCAGACTTTGTTCTTTCATTGTCACTGTCATTTGTTTTGTGGTTTGTTTCGGCCCTGGAAGGTTGTTGCAAGTTTCATTTGGTTAATGGGTCATGGCCCTGCACATTATCGTGTGAATCGATGTCCATCCCAGCCATCTTTGGGGTGTTCTCTTCTTCCTCTACAAGTGTGGGGATCACTGGTTTGACCTGTGGCGAAGGAATTGTGTCGACATCAACGATTCCCTTTGTCTGTGTAAACTCATATTTCGCCTCTACGGTTTCCTGCAGTCATGAATAATTTTAGGGACTAAATTTCGCTCATTGGCTAATTTTCCATGGTTTTTCCCAAAAAATGATTCTCTATTCTAAAAATGATTCTCCCAAATTCTATAGGATAAAATTATTTTACCTTAAAAATAGAAAAAAAATTATACAAACTATATAAATTCCTTAGAAATTTGAATATTTTTACAAAAATATCACCAAACATTTATAATCGGCATATGAAGGATTACTAACATTCGCCAAGATTTCTACATTTTTAAATAAATTTCCATCCTTAAAATCATCCCTGCCTGCAGTGACTTGTGGCTACAACGTGTTTTTCATGTTGTTTGGCTAGGTGCACCGACCTTTTGAGGTGCCATCATGGGTAATTCTTCCTTCCTCTATTGATCTTCGGCCGCTACAATCTCTGAACTTTCTTGTTCTCCTCTCGTCTTCGTGATCCTTAGCTTCGTGGGTTTGTAAATGCACAATATGTCTCGTTTGTCCCGTGTTTCCATTATATATAGGGTGTCATAAGTGCCCTGAATATTCTTGGAGACGCTTCTTTTAGTGTTATTAATGCATTAAATCTTGTCGAGAACGATTCATTCAGTTTCATAAATGCCCAATTCACTCCTTTTTACCCCGACGGTCAGTTTTTTCTTTTCCGACTGTTGGCCTATTTTCTAGTGCATTACAATTTTTCGGTGCACCATACGTTTCCTCTGAATACATGTCTTTTTGTACACTATATACATGTCTTTCCTACTGCATTGTAAATTTTAAGAGTTAGTAGGTCGATTGCCCCTATACAGTTTCAGTCGAATATTGTTGATCATTCCTTTTAGTTATGTTCCTCCCTAGTATTTTAGTTGCACATATCCCCCATCTATGAAAGTCTTCACTTCATATGGCCCTAGCCAATGCATTCTAAACTTACTAGGGTATTGGAAAAAATTGATTTCATAGAGTAGAACTAGGTCTCCCTCCTTAAAACTATTATTTTTATTATGTCAGTCATGTCATGATTTGTCTCTTTCTTTTTGTACTTCCTGGTGAAATCCTACCAGAATCATATCCTCTTCCATTTCCATTAGTTGACTTAACCTATCTTGTACTATGCCTCTTTCGTTCATGTTGGTAATTGTTTCTACGCACATACCAGGTACTAGAAATTCTAATGGCACCATTGTTTCCTTCCCATACACCAATCTGAATGGTGTTTGTCTTGTTAGCTTCTCATATGTGGTCTTGTATTCCCATAGTACTACTAGTATTTTCAAGTTATAATCATCTTTGTTAACATTGTAGATCTTAGTCAAAGAATTTTCTAAAATCTTATTGCAAGCTTCTACTGTTCCATTTACCTGAGGATGATATGGTGTACACTTCTGGTAATAGACTTCAAACTCCTCAGTCACATCCCTAATGGTATTATTAATAAAATGAGTGCCTTGGTCACTCATTAAAATCCAAGGACATCCAAACCTGTTGATCACTTTCTCAAATATGATTTGTGATGTTGTCTCTGCACTACAATCCTTGACTGGTGTTGCTTCTTCCCATCTTGTTAAGTATTTAGTCGCATTAATGATATATCTATCTCCTGACCTTTTTGCTGGTAGATTAATAGGTCCAACAAATTCTATTTCCGATTTTTCAAAGACCTGTAGAGTTACTTGTGGTATTAGAGGCATCCCATCCCTTATGTTGGGTTTTCCAACCCTCTGACAGACATCACATTGTTACCAATATTCCTTGGCATCTTTATGGACTATTGGCCACCATAATCCTTCGTGCAACACCTTCTTTGTGGTAGCTTTTCCTACATAGTGTCCTCCATCTATACCTTCATGATATTCTACTAAAATTTCATGCCTTTCATGTTCCAATACACATCTTCTGAAAATTCTATCAGCTCCCATCTTATATAAATTTCCTGCAATGAGCTGATATTATGTAGCTCTGACTACCATATTTTTCTTTTATGCAATACTAAAATCCTATGGTGCAACCCCTATACTTAAGTATTCAATAATATCAACAAAGTATTCATCAACTACATGTATTAAACATAATTGTGCATCTAGGAAGTTGTCTTCCAAGTTAGTAGGTTTTTCTCCATTAGTTACCCTAGACAAGTGATCAGGTCCTGCATTCAGCTTCCTGGTTTGACTATCACTTCGAAATCAAATTCTTGAAACAATAATATTCGTCTACATATCCTCCCCCCCCGAACACTGGCTTTTTGACTAGATATTTGAGGACAGAATGGTCTATGAAAATTTTAAAGTTATTGGCATAGGGGCAGACCCAAGGTTCAACGCTACAACCGTGCACCAACAAAACCCTAATTACTGGCCCTTTTGGAAACACCTACGAAGCAGATGAAGTCTCACCCGAGGTAGAGGCAGGGGTGGTTGCAAGACTCAGGTGTCTGCAACCTTAGCTAGGACACAGATCTGTGATTATATTGCTTACAAATCACTTAGCATAGATCATTCATCAATATTCCACTTAGATCTACTTCGCCGACATAACAGAGAATCGCAACATTCACTTAGGTATAAGTTATTTTATCACTTAGCAACAACAATATAGATCAGATCTGGTAGACCAAGCACTTAGCATATTCATACACAATGGATTTATCATTCATATACATCTCTAGAACTAAGAATAAGCAAGTCTATTTAATCACATATAAGCACTTAGAAATATAAAACATCTAAGCATAAGCACAAAGCACAACACACAGTATTTACGTGGTTCACCCCCACCCTGGGGCTACGTCCACCAACTCTTATTCTTTATTAGCTTCAGTTAATCTGGTTACAGCATAGAGCTATCAAAATCCTACTCCGCATAGGACAGGAGATCTATGCGCACCTCGCCAGATCCTCCTTCCTTGAGTAGATCTAGAACAGAGCCTCCTTACGATCTGTGCACTCAGCACTTACAACACTTGCACTCAGCTTTGCAAGTCAATCACATAGATCAATTCTAGCACTAATCCCTCCGCTAATCTTCCTGTACTTACATCGCCTAGATATCTATTTATACATTACAAAAGTGGGCCTAAGTGTGGGTAAACCCACGGGCCAACATCCTTTTCCCATTACATAATCCCAAAACCCTAAAAGGATCCAAAGAGGGGGTCTAGCTTATGCAATCTCTGCTTCTCTTTGTGCTTCGTCTTCGATAGGCTGTCGAAGTCCCAAAAATGGTCAAATATGACCAAGTGTTCCTCAAAACTTGGTCAAGGGCCAACAGAACCCCAACACTCACCTGTGACTCATCCCAATTCACTCAGGTCTGATCAGTTATGCCTCGAATGCCTCGAGTTGCTTCGACCTGTTGATGTGCCACAACCTCTTGCTCGATGAACTCCTGGATGAGTGCATCATTCACCAGCCCTTCTAGGCGTTGTTGTGTTGAATTCACAACCTGCTCCAACTCTGTTCCTTGGCTCTCAATCTCTGTAAATATCTAACATGCCTTATCCTACACAAGTTGAAGTTTTTGAGTTACTTCCATTACCTTTCTCTAGATCGTATGGATCTGCAGTTGGGCGGTGTGCTACTCGTGAGACCGCTTCATTCTCTCTATGGGTGATAGGGCCTTCAGTTGCACCTGTAGCTTTTCAGCTTCATGCTTCGCCTCCTGGAGCTGCGACTCCAATTTATGC